>QTSX02002381.1:0-111421 GCA_014839935.2 Entomophthora muscae
AAGCCAGCTTCAATGGAGGCAAGGCTCAGGGCGTGGAGGCACCCGTTTATACCCAAGCCTTTGAGGTGGGTAACAAGAAAGCTGACCTTTACCTGACCACCAACCCATATGACTTTGATTTATTTGAGAGTCACTTAGCGTCTAGCTCTGCCCCTGCTCCTTTACCCACCCCCACACAAGCTGCCTATCAACCAATCAATAAGGATGCCAACCTTGATTTGGAACAACTTCCTGCTGCTAGCCAACCTGCCCCCCTACAGCCAATCAGGCTTCAGCTCCCGTGGCCCAGCACCCCAAACAACAAATTATCACCACCCAAATTCTCCAGGAAATTGTGGCACTAAACCTACAGGGTCTGTCATGGGGCCAGATTGCTGCCCAGTTGCAATTCACCCAAGCCACAATAATGTGGGAATTCAATAACCTAATGAATAAGGGGAATCTGATTGGGACAGCCAAGAAGCCAAAGAAGGCCCCTGAGTCCCAAATCAATGAGGCATACCCAATAATGCTTGACTTCCTCTAGCGGGACCCCAAGCTTCCCCTAACCCAGGTCCGCAACCAGCTTTTGCACCATAACATATGGGTCTCTGAGTGCATGGTGCAGCTCTGGATGCACAGAAAGGTGGCTTTCATTTGGTTTCTTACCAATTTTGCCGGCGGCCAATGGGATGGCGCTGAGAATTCCCTGTATGATCTAGACATCAAATTAACCCTGGTCCAATGCTTGACTAGTCTGTCAGATGATGTCATGTTTGTCTTGTATTATAAGCTTTCAATAGCTTTTGACAATTTTGGTGCACAAGGAAGAGCCGCCACCCAAAAAAGGAGGAAGAAGGTCAATAAGGGGACGTTCATTGGTGCATTCCTGGCTGTTTCAGCCAGGGGTTTTGTCTACTATCAGAAAACCCCAGATTTCACCAATGGCTAAAATTACAGCCACATCCTTGGTGGATTACTCAACTCCTGGGATGGCTCAAATTCAAAGCATCAGGTTTTCTTGAGCCACCAGATGGAGAGTAGCTCCACTGCCCTTGAGGCCATCAAGAAACCCGGGCACCAGGCCTCTGTGTACCCAGCTGGCCACGCAGACATCCATCTGGCTGATGTTGTCTTCTTTAGCATTGGATCTACACTACAGGAGCACTGCCCTCAGGCTTTCAACGACTGCTATCTTGGGGTCCTTGACCAAAATTCTCTCTTTGGCCACCAAATGATGGCTGACTTGTTTGTCCAAATTGTCTTCTATGTGAACATGGGCAACCAATCACAGAAGGACAAGCGCCTCTCACCTTGTGCCACTGTCACCTACCAGCCCATCCAGCCAATGACAGACAAGGAATATGACAAGCATTATATGGTGGCTATCATGCTCAATCCTCCTACCCCTGCCACCACCACCCCCCACCTTCCAGCCCCACCCACCCAATCCTAGACCCCCCAGGCCAGCACTTCCTCTATGTCTTCCTTCCTGCGCTATTCTGCCTACTAGGCATCACTCTTCCCTGCCCCAATGAACCCCCTGTTGCCAAACATTTTCTTTTTATATTATCTTTTTTTTTGAATTTCAATTGTTCATGTTATCTTTGTTTATAGTTGGTTTTATTCTTTATGTTCAGCTTATTTCTATAAAATCATATATTTACTATGCCATGTATCTAGATCCAGAACACGGTTATTTTTAGTACCCAAACACAGCCCATTGTGAAAATATTAACAACAATTTGGTGATCAGCTAAATTTGAATTAGAAAATTATAGGTAATTGTTTTTAGATAAAGTTGTTACTGATCCAAATTCAAAACCTTAATAATAAACTTTAAGCCAATCAGGAGCCAAGTGATAAAGTGATTGTTGTGACATAAAGGGTCATTCAATAATTCTTTGATGCATGTGCGCTAATTAATATGATTGGCTGGATCTTTTGTCATTGTGCCGCCACAGCGGCAATGGGTTGTCCCCTCCCCTTGTTACAATGGCAAAAGATCCAGCCAATCATATTAATTAGTGCACATGCATCAAAGAATTATTGAATGACCCTTTATGTCACAACAATCACTTTATCACTTGGCTCCTGATTGGCTTAAAGTTTATTATTAAGGTTTTGAATTTGGATCAGTAACAACTTTATCTAAAAACAGTTAACCTATAATTTTCTAATTCAAATTTAGCTAATCACCAAATTTTTGTTAATATTTTCACAAGAGGCTGTGCAAAGTGCCAAAAATAATATGGTAATTAAGGAAACAATACCAACACAAAGCAAACAACACATATTGAGATGAGTTTAAACCATATACACAATGGGTAAAAAGATGGGATAATGTAGTAAATGGGAAAACAAAAAGGAATAAACAAAGAGGCAACAGTATCAAAATAATACAGAATTTATTGGGGCAAAAGCTATAAAAACATATGAAAAGGTTAGTAAAAAATCAATGAGAGAATTAAGGAAGCTTTTGAAGGATCTCAACTCAGCAATTGCTGAAATTAAAGAGATTGACTGCAAGGTCAAAGCAAGATTTAAGTCTGCTGTCCTTGAAGGGGAAAAATTGAAAAGGTGTCTGCCAAGGCACTCATGGCCAAGATTCCAGACACCCCCAAAACAACAATTGAACAGCTTTTAAATGTCCAGAAGCACGTTGTGAAAGGCCTTCAATTCAAGTCCTTTGCCCTCTCCGCGCCGTTCATCTGGGTCAACAACCCTGAGATGTATGAACATCTCAAACCTGAAAAGCATGCACAAACCATGTACACTGAATTACCAGCACAATTAATTTCACTGAGAATGGTGAAGCCTGCTAAAGCCGCCGGCAAGGAGGAAACCTGCAAAGGTACATAAAAAATCATAATTAATAAAAATTCTAAAATACTTACCTTTTTTTAGAAAACATTGATGGTGAACTCCACTGGGTCGTGGTTCCTTTTGTCCTGCCCACCTTCTATTTGAATTTTGCCACTCATGTGGCCAAACAGCTCTATCTGTCCCCCCTGTCTTGTGGGAGCTTGAAGACCAGGTCCACAGGTCCTTTCTGATGTTGTGAGAGGCATTGGCTCAACTTATGCATGCTGAGGGGGCATCCAAGTGGGCAGTTACTGCCTACAAGGATGTCCAATTGGTCTGCCTTGACTCGGTGGTTCTCAGTGGAGTTTACTGTGTAAACTCCATTGAGCTTGTTTGGGACGTCCTGGAGATGCTCCCATTCAAGAATGTACCAGAGATGGGCCAGGTCCATGCAGCTGCTTGCTTCTGCTTCCCCTTGGAGCACACAATTTCTTACCTCCTTGAGAACTTTGGGTGTGCAGTGGGGAAATTGACTGTTGCAGATGCAACAGCTGTCAAAGAAATCCAAAATCCTCCTGGCAGACTTTGGGCTGGCATGGAGTGCCAACAAGACAGGGGTCCCGCAAGCAATGGAGCTGACCTTTGCTAAAACAAAACACGAGAAGAAGATCAATGTAGTTTTTAATAAATTGTGCAAGTTTACTGAAGCCTTTGCTGGGCAAAGGCTTCATCTGGTGGTTTACCTGGGGTATCTCTTCTACTTTGGAATGGGCGCCAGCGTGGAGGATCTTGACAGGGTCCTCCTAGGGATTGACAAGGCCAGGCTCTCCCTGGATGAGAAGAAGGTCCCCCTGAGTTACAACTTGGTCAACTACATTATCCAGGACGCCCTGGTCCTGGCTGGGATATACAGGTTTGCAGCCCTGCCTGAGAAGCTGCTGCTTCACTCCCACCTGACCATTTTGTCTTTCACCAGCAGGTGAGAGTATTTTAATAAGGGTGTATTCACTGTCCATGATGTGGCGTTGGAGGTTGTGCGCCACCTCCATTGCAAGGTGGGTACATACCGCCAAACCCATTATAGGCACTCTTAAATTTTTCTATATATCAATAAATATATTATATACTCTAGTATATTTTTATTTTATAAATTAATTTTTAAGTCTTATTTTAGCAACCAAGATTCGCAAAATAAATTCCAGAGAAGGTCTTAATAAAAGCATAATAATATGTCAATAAAATATACTTCTAATTTTTACACTTTATATTTAACTTTTTTAATTTGATTTTTATATTTATTTGCCAAAAGTGATATTAATGCGTTTTTGTAATCCAGTATAAAGCGTTTGGGATACCCTTAGATGCCACAATAAAAAATGATTATAAATAAATAAATTACTAACCTTCATTGATGGTCCTGGTGAATGTGATTGTGGGCTTGGAATCATCTAAATATATAATGATAATTAATAAATCTTGAATAGTAAATTAGAGAATATAAAAAAGTCAGACAAGCTAAGCCTTTAATTGATTGGCTGTTTGGCAAGGCACGCAGGGATGAACAAATCAACATGGCCATAGAATTTGGCCACAGTCTCAGCTGGGAGGGTGTGGATCCTGGCCTGCAGCAAATTAAACAGGTCTTTGGTCCCAGTTGGGGTTCCTTGCTTGACAACTTGCTTGAGCCACCCAAAGACTTCCTTGATGGGATTTAGGAAGGGCAAATAGGCAGGGAGGAAGAGAAGGCGCAAATTTGCTGTGGCCAATTGCTGGGGGCCCACAGCAATGCTGGTGTCAACCATTGGGAATTCCTTGAGAATGTCAGCCACTATATGGAGACCAACATTGTCCAGCACAATTACGTTTTTAATCCCGGGCTCATGTACCCCAGGTGCTCCTGGACCAATCAGAGGAATGATAGAAAGGTACAACTATTGTGAGAACTCAATATCATTTGATACAGATTGACCCCCTTTGGACCAAGGAGAGCCACCATCAAATAGGCTGTGGCGCAGACTGCAGCACACCAAGCCATTCCGTCATTGGAGCCTTTGGGGACATAGCCATATGCATTGCGCATAGACAAGGCAAATGCCAATTTGTCAATATAGTAAAATTTGACTGTCCCCTTGGCTTTGAGGGAAGTGTACGCCTCTGCGTAGTTTTTCTGGGTCTCAATGTTGGTTGGGCTGTTTCTATTATAGGGAGATACCCCGAGCTTTTTCCAGGAAAAGCGCATCCCCTTCAGCAGATGGTAGTAAAAGGAAATTGAGGCCTCAACCCCAAAAGTAGATTTAACCCTGGCCTGTATATTTTCCAGTTCAAGATGGCAGTCCCGGATTATCCACTGGCAGAATGCCGATTTGTGCTCCTTGGTGAGCATGGTAGAAACACGCATGAATTTCTCTGCAGCAGGACTTGACATGTGTTAATGAACTTGTTGAAGGTCTTGCTGGCGTGCTTGAAATCCACTCCAGCAAGTGCTGCAGCCGCCTTATAATTGCCTGATTCACACATTAGCTTAAGCAGGATGATGTGTTTGATGTCAGGGATGCGCTTTTGGGTGAGCTTAGTGGGCTCAGATGAACTGGGATCCTGATTGATGACTGGCACACAAGGCATGGGCACCTTGGTATAGAACACAGCAACCTTCTTGAGCACTAGCTGTCCCTCATCAGTTCAGTAGAACTCAGGCTCCTTGTCCTTTTCCTGATTGCCATCACTAACGTAGGGCTTGTAGCTAGTATCAAACACAGGCTTCACCTTCTCCAGCATGGCTGACAGGACTGACTCTTGCCAGTACACAATGTCAAACGCATACAAAGTAAGTTCTACCTCCTTGTTTCTAACTGTTTTTGTTGTGGTAACCTTGGTGGGCTTCCAGGTCAGCTTGGGGACCCAAAAGTTGATGCTCTGCACCCTAGCAGCTTGTGCTCCCTGAACCAGCTATGTCAGTGCAGCGTCACTATGGAACTCCCCTCTCTCATCTCCTCCTTGAGTAGGCACTTGGTTGCACTAACTCTATTCTTTGATCCGTGGGGGCAACCACAACCACAGTGCACAAAAGGTGCATTGATACTCTGGTGTTGTGTTCCTTTCATTTTAAAATTAATAAAATATTAAATACAACTTAATTAAGCTACTCCCTAATTTTAATTTTTGCTTTTATCTGAATATGGATATTTAATTAGAGTTTTCCCCACCCAATATCCCAATTATAGATTTTTATTTCTTAATTAGTTGTTTCTGGTTTACAAACCCCATTTTAGAATACCTGGAATTTTTTTCACTCATTTTCCCAGATTTTACACCAAATTAAGCACCCAACACAATAATTTTAAAATTTGTGTTTCAGATTGTGTGCCCTATTTTAGATACCTTAGTATCATTCATGATTACAATCCATTGCACACATTGAGTGAGTGATTTTGTTTACATAGTGAGTTCATATTGTGTTTTGTTTTTGGATTGAGTTTTGACTCACCTTGCTTGGGTGTATTTTGTCACCAATACACATAGTAAACATATGTACACCAAAAGTCAACTCACACCATTTTGTTTGTGAATCAATGTATTTTGGATTGTAGTTTGAATGGTTTTTCTTTGCACATGAGCACTTCTTTGCTGTATTGACTTGTTTTGCCCATTAACGCCAATAAATCCTGTTAACAGAGTGTATATTTTAACCTGATAGTTGGATTTTGCTTAAATCTGAAATCATTTTTTCTAAATATGAGGTATTTTTGGTTGTCACCATAGCTTTTAAAACTACTGTTAGTGTATCCCCAGTCAATTTACATATTTTTTTCAAGCTTGATGTAATTGGTTGCTTTCACTACCTTCAGACCAGTGAGATATCTGTTGGATTGGATAATGCAGCAAGAAAGTTTGTAGAAGTGCTGCTGGAACCAAACCTGGACAGCAATGGAATGTGGCTTTGTTAAAGCCACTATCCTTGAAAAGCTTTTCACTACAGAATTTTATGCCAAAGACTTATGCAGGGGGATCCTGGAGATCTAATAACATGATGTATAGATTTATCAGGAAAAAATAAGTTGAAGCTAATAAGGATATCTTCTGAAGATCAACCATCCATAATAATTTGATCATCCATCAATGACATCTACCTTTTACAGTAGACCCAATGCCTTTGAAGTGAGGATTTTAAGCAGCAACCTTCACAGCCTGAAATCTTTATTGGGTGAGGGGGACTTTCAGCACAAAATTTTTCCAGAATTTATAAGTATATATCTTTTTACAATGACACTCATCCAGCTTATAGTGAGAAGCTTCCTAAAAAAACCTATTATGTATGATAAATCATCCCTAGATGCCATCATTTATATTTATGTGCACCAACCTTCAGAGCTCTTAAAATCTCAAGGGGGTGGCTTTGAAATACATAGATATTTCTTTTATAAGGCTTGTGATATATAGATAGCAATATATTTTTACGTTTAGATTGATATAATTTACCTCTATTAGCTTGACCCTTGCTGATAAAATTAAATTGATCAGACATCTTATCATTTCATCTCTGCTATCAATAAGAAAACTCCTTGTTTGATTCTGAAGCCAATCAAATCCTAGTCAGTGAAAGCTTTGAAGATCTTTAAAGCTTAAACAGACCTGAAGGCGCTATAATTAGTCTGAGCTGAAACTAGATATATTCACTTAATCTAAGGAGTAAATAATATAAGCAGATGGGCAAATTTTAAGCCAAATTAAGTAGTGTAATGGGTTCAATTTCAAGAATAAGTGAACCTTGGATTCAGGATAAGATCCAGCAGGCCAAGGCTTATATTGCGGGTATAGTTTTATCATCCCCATCCAGTTTGGGATGAAGAATTATCAAGTGTACCCCGGCAATCATGATGCCCTCAGAAGCTATAAAGTTTATTTAAATATGACATAATCCCCCAAAATTCAACTTTGGCCAGGTCTCCCAGGAAAATATTGCAATGAGATCTTGCATTTTAAGGTACCACATCCTCTTTAAAAAGAGTTATTATCTATCAAAAGCTAAGAAGATAAGTTGGAAGTATCTCTAATAGAAGCTTCTAGACTCCCATCTGAATATTAAAGAGCTATAAGATTGATCTTAAAGAGACGGCCTATCTCATCACAGGATAATTCAATGTCTTGTGTCTCAATAATCAGTCTAATAAAGGGCTATATAACCAAAGAACTAGAAAGGGTTACTGTAAATCTACCTAGGGTCTTATTTATTATCTCCCCATCTTTCATAAATTTATATAGTTTCTGATATGAAAACAGCCAATAGTTTTTTGATTAGATCATGATTAATTATGATCCATCATGATCCTTATCATCTCTCTATATTTGATCATAATTATCACTTGGCTTTAGATCACAATTTTGGCATAGAGCCTGCCCTTCCCACCTTCAACCTTTAATTAAAGCTCTATGAAGTAGTTTAAAGATCCCCTATTTAACTTGGAAGCATATTTTTATAGAGCCAAATCACCTGCCAGCACTGAAAAGGTACCCGTTAACCTTGATAGCTGATGCAACCACCAACTAGCTCTCAGTCATTTCAATGCAGAAATAATTTCATTAAGTTAGTTTTCCCAGACATAAAATCAGAAGGAAAAATCATCCAGGATCCCAAGTTGCTAAGGGTTGCTTCAGAAGTTCTTCATATAAGATCAAGAATAATCATGGCATCACGTTAAAAATGATTTTATGTGCATGTCAATTGGGGCGCATTGATAGCACAATAACTTAAAATCACTAGGGGGCTCAAATCAGATATATGCCATCTAAAGACAGGCATGCATTTCAAGGGAGAGTTAAAATATTAGCATTTCATATCCTTTACATTTGCATTAGGGATACCACTAAAAAATAGGGGCAGATACCCAAAAAGCATAAATTGGGGGTTCATATGGATTAAACCCCCTGGTGGGCTTCCCCCTAGAAGCCTATGAGGATTACCAACCCTTGATGACAATATAAGATATCATATCTATGATAAAGGGATAGTCACTATTTTTTTAGCCTCAAAAGGTGGCACTGGTACTTAAAAGGCAAGCTTCCATTCAAGTGATAATCAAACCTATTTAAGCTCTTTCGAGAAAGGTACTGTCATCTTCAGAAATCTAAATGAATGTGCTGTATTTAATAGTATACTATCCTGATAATCTATAGTCCTGGAAAGAGTTTAATTGATCATAGGTCTTACCAAGGCTATGCTACATGCCTAATATATTCACCACTGAAAAGGGCATTTTTTATCTATACCAGGCATGATATTTTCTAAAAGGGGGTCTCCCCAGGCTTTAAAGCTAAGCTATGAAAATGGCTCTAAGAGAAAGAAAATGTTTAATAATGAAAAGAAATGAGCTTTATCAAATACTTTATACACGTAAACCAGTACCTTAGGCCCATTCACCCCAAATCATGACTATTTTACAACTGTAACCCAGATCTCTTGACCAAAAACTCATCACAAGGCTTTATCAGGAGTCAAAAGATTCTGGGGTTAAATCCATGGCTTCTGTAAACAAAATAAATCTATCCAGGTAAAGCTTTCAGAAAAGGTTTACATATCATATAATCTCCCTGGACTTATACTATTAGACTAAGTGGTTCAGGCTTTTTTTGGTAGGTACACTGATCATTATGGGGGTTATTACATAAGGTTAAATTTGTTATTGTAAAAATATTCTGAGATCAATTTAACCATAAGAGACTCTATAGCTAATAATGCTAAGGGACAATGATTGAAACATATCCATATCACTAGCAAAGAGTTTGCTGTTGATCTTAAAGCATCTTAGATCCCCATTGCATGAGATGTAAAGGGCTAACTGAAAATAATTTTGATGGATGGGAAGCAAAGGGCAGCAGCTAAATTACCACCAGCACCCATAGAATCCCCAGGTAATGAACAGGTTAGATGGTGAGGGCTCAATGGTGGTAAAAACTGACATTATTTTTGCCACTATCTCTCAGCTATGGGCTTATATCTTGCCCAAAGTAAACTCCATTTGGTCAATACCAACCTAATCAAAGGCTCAGATGAGCTTGTTTAAGTTTCATCTCCCCATAATCATCACTTTGTGTATTGGACACGACCTGAAGGTTTCTGTATGGTTTTCCTTGTACAAGTCATTACACTGTTATAAAATCTATGGAGGATTGTTTATAAATTAATCTAACCCGTTTCATAGCAGACCATTCACTATCTAAAGATATATTCTGGGTGGGAGATGAACCTTTGATAAAACCTCCAACCAACCCAAGGATATAAATTGGGGTCCTGGATGAGCAAGAATTCTGCACTAGCCATATTTACCTTTTTAGATCCATTAAAGCCTGCAGTAACCCCAAGTTGATTAACCCTGACCAATCAAGGCCCTAAAAGGCAGTAAAGAGAGCCCAAGATAATATTAACTAGAGAAACCTTTGAAAAATTCAGATATCACATCCCTTTACCCAAAGGTAATTAAGAAAGGCTATAACACACTTGAAATGGATTTTATGATGCCTATATGTATATGGGCATGTGGCTTATCTGAGTTCTGGGCAACCTATAATGATGGCTCTCAATCTGGGGCCTTAAAAATAAAATTTCCTTTTAAAAGTGGTTTGGGACACCATGTTACTTAGATGGTTACCCCTGTCCCCAGATCACAGCAGTTTGAGATCACCCATCCAGCAAATAAACCATATTGCTCCACAAAAGTTTCTCATGGACTTGCAGCACCTTGCTCTGGCTTGATCTTAGACTTTTTAATAGCTATATATGCTGGGAAGGTAGTAGCTTCACTCCAATCTCTCTGGGGTGGATAATCTCAGGGACTTCTCTTAAGCCCCAGAACTGGTAGAATGGGTTGTAGAGTCCTACACCCCAAAATTTTAGCAACAGTGGTCCAGGCACTATTTGAATTAAACAGGGTACTGCCACCCACAAGTCTTCCATTAAGCTTAAAAGTGGGATGAGGGACAGGGTGATAAACCCCTTTAGTGTTAACTCTGGTATCAGAAAATATTTGAGGCCTACCAAAATATATATTTCCCCCTCCCCCTGGTATAAAACTATTGAATCTTGAAGTGGAAACACATCTTTTTTAATAAAAGGCGGAATCCATGTCCATGCTGAAGCTTGTGGATAATCAGAATAGTTAAAAGGGATCCCAGATCAGCACCTGGGGGCAAGAAGCTATATGCAGGATGAATTCTTAGTTGGTGATGGGGGTGGAGTAGTTATGAGGAAACTTACTTTCCTGTGGTTGGAATTCATATCCCAGGGCTAAAATGCTGGTACTTGTTGATTGTATTCTGTTCCCTTAGAGAGTATGGGGTATAAAAATATGAGACCATCTAGTTTGGTAGACCTAATCCTTGATGTTTATATGAAATTAAGATAATAAATGTACTAAGTCTGCTTACATGAGCAATGAATCCTGCTAGGCAGATGTAAATAAATTGGTGGGTCTGATGGATTTCACTTGGCTGTCCTGGGTACATCTCCTTGGAGAAGCTATTTGTTGGGTAGTCTAACAGGGGAAATTCTGGCTTGAGATAGCCTAATTTTGATTAGGAATCACCCTACCCCTTAATCAGTACATATAAGCTTCCTTGGGGTTGTTTTAGGTATAAAAATGGTCATGGATCTCTACTTTTGGGGTTGAAATAAGTTGCAGTAAACCTGTTAGGGTGGTTTAATTTAACCAAATATTTTCAAACCTTATATGGGCTTCAGAAAAACATCATGATTAATCATACATTTTTATGATATAGCTCTTGGTGTAAATAAAGGGTTGATTGGTATATTAAACCTGAAGACTTAATTTATCTAAAGAAAAGGCTGGAGAAACTTGATTGGAAATCTCCAGAAGAGCAAGGTGAATCTAGTTTTCTGCTGATGGTAAAGCTGCTGAGAGTAGAGCCTAGAAGTTTTATATGTATAAAAGAGCACCTAAAATTAAATGGGATTCTGTGGTGAGATGATAAAAATGCGCTAAAGTAGGTTGTTTTAGGTTCAATTTGCCTTTAAATTAGGAGGAGTTCAGTGGCATTGATTGAATACATATGATGGCTAAAATCCTGGGTGGGGTAAGCTGATAGGGGCATATCCAACTTGGATATATCAAGGGTAGTTCTATAATCCACAGCTTTCTTATTGATTAGCCCTAAAATCCTGAGGGGCTTATAGTGATACTTATGCCCACCCTTGGAGATTTTAACTGATCTTTTTTACTAAAAAAACCCAGATAAATAAATAGATTGCTGTTTAAACAGCCTCTAGAACAACTTGCTCATTGGTTATTATCACCAGACCTTTCATTCTAAAGCTACCAGGTCTATACAGCAGCTTTCCCAGCTGCAATTATAAACCAAATAAAGCCGGCCTAAATAAAAAAATCAACTCAGAAAAAATCTGCTGAGATCAAAGTTAGATAGAAGGGAGCTCAAATCCACTGTCAAACAAGATAACACCATTGGTTTTATATTCTTCTTTGACATCAGTTGATTTTTCTGGGGTGATTATACTTCCTTTAGGCTGGCTTGGTTTGATGTCTTCTATGGCTGAAAAACTGCTGAACTTTTTCCTGGTGGGGTTTAGACCTTTTGTAAAAGCAAGGCATACAGCTGAATCCAAATACCAGCTTTAAAGCTATACCATCAGATAATAGCTTTCCTAGAGAGGTTAGGGTTATCTACTGTATCCCAAAGAGTGGATGCTGCTGGGTCTTGTCCATAAAGGTACCATGCAGTAAACTAAGCCATATAGAGCCATAGTGTTGAAGTCTAAATAATATATAGAGAGCTAGGAACATTTTTAATAATGCTTTAAAAACTGCAGCAAGGTTTTTATGGGGGTTAAAGATGATGAAAGAGGATTTAACCATCCCAACAAGCATATATGGTAAGGGATTAACAGATGAGAAATTGGTGATGCAAGGGATACCTAAACTTGATCATTCCCCATAAGAGTAGAAAAGATTAAGATGACTGTTGCCATTGAAGCTTGAAATTGGGAAGATGACCCAGCAGCTCTTTTATAGATAAATTCCTTCTGGATCAACCAATTTGTTTTGTAACTGGGCCAGGCTGATTATGGGGGGAGTGGTGACTTTTCTTAAAACTTCAAAGCTATAGGATTTCCTGCAGCGGAGTTAGCCTTTGAAAGCCAATAATCTACATTCTCTATTTCACAGGACACTCCAGAAGAAAGGTAGAAGAGATCCCATAAAAGGTTATTCTTTATTGGATGAAATCTAGCAGATGCTGCATACTGTTCAAAAAAGATAGATACCAGCTTGATTTTAGTCTTCCAGTTGTCTCTATACCCTTTAAACTTTGAAATCCTCATCCCTGGATATTTTAGAAAGCTCCTGGCAGCTACCTACTCAAATGCCCCTCCTATTGCTCATTCTTCCTATCCTGATTGGCTGTCTTTGATATCATACCAAACCTGGAATCTTTGTGGTGCTCATTGTTGTTTGGGTTCAGCTTATACTCTCCTATAAACAGGCAGCCTGTCCTATGATATTCATTAATCAGTCTATATTTCACGCTATCTAGATGTACTGAAGCCTTTCATCAGGTTTAAAAGGACATCTTCAACCTAGAACTTATTTATGTACAAAGAAGTCAGAACACGGGCTTAGGCAATCTCAGTATATAGCTCAATATCTGCTTGCCTTGATCCTAAAAGAAGTGTATCAAGAGGCAACATACAGAAGCATGCTCTTGATGGGTTTAGCTGGAATCATGGGTCTATAAACCTTGATCAATTTTTCTCCCAAACCAAGGACTATATGCCGTATAATCCTGATCCCCCAGCAGTAATCCAGTTGGTTTGTGATTGGAATCATGCCGCTATGAATCTGAGATGTATTGCAGGACAAGCAGATATCTGTTAAGCATGATCTGGCCCAATAAGCTGGTACTATATGCCAAATGTTCTTCACAATAACAACTAATGGTCTATGGATTATATGGGCATAATCCTCAGCCAGAATAAATGATCAGGAAGCCTCTTTTGGTGTATATTTTGAGATGATCTCAGTTGTGAAGATTGGGCTGATCTCTTGCAGCCAAACCACCTGATCTCACCCTTGGTTTAAAGATCCATATAGCTGGTGTGCCTAAAAGCTAGTGGATCAAAGCTTAACCTTTTTGGCCTGGCAATGAATAAAAGACCCAAGGGAGATAGAACCAATTGTTTGGGTGGCAAGGCAGCAACAAGGATATCTGCTTGAGGCATACTCTTCAGCTTACTAGGTTACACAAATATAGTTTCCTGGTAGAACTCTGGTGGAGCCAAGCTGGTGGATGTACAGGGCTATTGATATTGGCAGTGTAGAGAACAGTCAAACAGCTTTAAAGCTCAAGGAAATTGTTATAGTGCAAATTGGATTGAAATTGAGGGGTCATGCTTAAATACACCCAACTACCTTACAATGGTGAAGGAAAAGGGTCCCCAGGCCAAAAGGCAAGGGCAGACTGCCCTTAAACTTAATTTCAAGTGAAATGATTAGAATTGAAACTCAGAAATTAAAAGGTAAGTCTAATAATGCACAATCTCTAAATTTTATATCTGAGCATGGTAGCTGTGATTCTCTAGCATTAAGGAAGGAGGATCTGATCTCTGTTTATGAGAGGATTCTGTCCAAAATAAATAGTGGTTATAACATGTTATATTCTGAAGAGCAGGTGAAGACATAATAAGACCTGATAAGTACTAGGAAATGACCCCTATAAAGTTATAATCTAGGTGAAAATTGTGGGAATACCATATCCTTTTACATGGATCCCCCGCCTTGACAGAGAAATTTAATCCCCAAAAAATTGTCTCCGTGTATTGTGAGATGAGGAATACTCCAGTAAGTGGATGAACTTGGGTGAAATGATATGAAAGTCTTGGATTTTTATCCAGGTTGTGATATTAAAGTATCATTGTTAACACCAAATATGAAACTTTATCTTCCTTGTTAAGCAGATAAAACAAGTAGAGTTAAGCAGAGACAATAAAGGGGATTATTAAGCATTGATTTTGGTTAAAGAGCCCTATAGCTACAACTGGTAAAATTGAGAGCTACAGAAAGTAAATCCTTTTATTGAATATGAGGGAGGTTATGTGTAGGAATTATTTTTTCTTCCCTTATGCATGTAAGGAGAAGATGTAAAGATACTGAAACATTTTCTATACAGGCAGCTAAGTTGGGTAGATCCATCTAAGATAGTTCAATATCTTTAGAGTTTATTGCAGGGAGAGTATTATTGAGTGGCCAGTAGGTATTGCAGCTACATAATCTATTGATGATTTTTTAGAGCTTTATAGTACATAATTTATATAACAAAAGAAGAGTTGGAGGCCATCTCTAGTTAACCCAGCCAAGGAAGGATATCAGCTATACAATATAGAGCAGTTTATTTAAAGCCTATTGTTGGATATTGGTTTAAGTTCAATGCATCATGTGCATGAAGGGATAATTTATGGAAATTAATCAGAAAATATGAGATGTATAGTAAAAAGTAATAGAGATAACAATAAATTATTGAGGGTGGCGGAATAGGGAAGGGATAATATATCAAACATTTATCAGGCCTTATATAATATAGAGGGAGGGTTAGATCAGAGATAGCTGAATGAAACCTCTTAATTGAACAATTATCTAGGGGGATTCATATAGATGGATCATGTGAGGCAAAACATCTTATTTGACATATTTTTAGGCGTCATAATTGTTGATTGAAATAATAGATAATTATTAGGGTTGATACCAGATAGATGTATATATGATTGTTAATTTTCTAAAGTAATTGAAGTGATTAAAAATGTGATGAAAGCTGGTGAAGGAATCTTGGGGAATTAGTTTATAGCAGATAATTATGAGGGGTGATATTATAGATGATTGATTTAAATATCTTCATGCGGTTAATAATAATTGGGGAGTATGGCAGATAAATAAATGATTAAGAATGATCAATAGCTGTGTGGCAGGTCAGAGGAAATTATTTGTATTTATTTATTGGGTTGATATGTAGATGATAGATTTAAATGGTTTGATTAAGCAGTTCGGCCATGTGGGTTAAAGAGGTGGATTGGTTTTAAATTTTAGTTATTGGGGTTGGATATGCAATGGATTGGGATAATGGCTAGATAATTGCGATTGTGGCGGCTCGGTGGCAAGGGAGGATGGATGGAAATCGGTACCAGCGTGTAGAATTTATATTGTTTTTACCAGAAAGAGGTCAGGGTGGCACGGGGATATTATGATGTCATATATATATAAAGGGATGTTTTTATGGTGGATATTGGGGTGGGTGTTTTTGGATCAAATATGACTAAAATCGGAACGTCGGGTGGGGTAAATAAAGGAATGTTGAATGTAATAGAGTTTGAAGTGGAATTTAAATGGGGGTGTGATAAATGGATCGAATAGGGCAGAGAAATGATGCTCCAATTGGTTGAGTAGGAATCCACAGCTTATAATGAATTTTAGCCAAAGGTTACAGGTAAAAGAATGCTTGTTTCCTTATTCGAATTGATAGAGAAACTTAGCCCACTCGGTGGATTGGCAAACCTATTGCGAGTGGACATACCGTCAAAAGCATGAATGGAAATCCTACAGGTGGCTTAACTAGGCTTCGGCGTTATCTTTAAGCTAGCAATGTGGCGAGAAAACGGATTCTTATCGTCTTGAGAGAACAGGTTTTTATGTGGGTGCGATATAATTTATAAAAGGAAATATTATAGGGGAATAGTTCGTTTTCCAAGCCAAATTGAATTCTGATTTTATTGCAGGGTGAATTCGTTTGATTTTTAAATATAAATTAATAAATTAAATCTAATATGCAAATAAGTTGATGCAAAGCTTCATGAATATGCATATTTAGACTGGGAAATTATATTCGTTTCAAGCTCAATAGGAACCTAACACGATTGGGCCAAGTGAGCGGGTGGCACACAGAATATTTGGTGCATGGCCAAAGTGAGCATCGAGGTATATATTGTGTTTGGTAGAGGGAGAAGGTTAAGCATGACAAGCCTAGACCTCAATTTCACCAAGGATCTCGTAGCCAAGCGCTACTTCACCATAATGCCACAGGAGCTTGCCCGCAGCCTTTACTGCCCATTAAATCCTCATCCCATTAAGCTTAACAGCCCTCTGCCCACTCTTAGCCAAGCATTGAGTTCCTCGCCCTCAGCGTCCCCAACCCTTGACTGCGAAGCCTTGTCGGACGACTCGCCCGCCAACCAAGGAACCCGCCGACGCCGCGTCAGCATGCGCCAAAAGGACGTGCTCAGCAGAGTCTTCCGCCAGTCCTTCTTCCCCTCCACCGAGATGCGCAACCAACTGGCCTTGGACTTGGACATGACTCCCCGTGCAGTGCAGATTTGGTTCCAGAACAAGCGCCAGGCCTGGCGAACCAAGAACAAGGCCAACCTCCGCCAATCCCATACCCCCTACCATATGCCCTACCCTCATCTACCCTTCCATGGTTTCTTCACTCCACGCGCCTAGCCGCCACTCATTCAAGCATTGCATTTTTAAAATATCATTAAACAGCATCTTTGCCTACTCCTTACCAAATTTAGAAATGTGATTTCTTACAACAAGCACCCGACATGGCCCCTGTTTTACTTCATCTTAATTAAATGCATTAGGGCGGAATCTTTAAACTTTGCGGAATTCAATTAAAAAATCATTTATCGCAATGGATTTCCACCCCACTACCAATTAATTGAATCTATTTTCCTGCAAAAAAATAAATGCAAATGGCTCAATTAATTTACCTGCAAACTAATTTTCAGGAATAATCCCGGCTTAAACTTAACCTTTTACACCCTTGTTTCACCCAACCCCAATTCTAAAACCCTGCAGCTTTGTACAACATCCCCTTTGCCAGCCCAAACTCCCGTATCGCTTTGAAACCAAGACCCTGCTTGATGGAGTAATGTAGAATTACGCAATTTATGAAATTTCATGCACTCCATACCACGGTATCCGCCACTAGCATAATCTTTCCAGGAACATTCCCAAATACATTGTAAACCTAGGATGAAACTTCATCCCGTGACATAATCCGCAAGCAAAAAGGATCATTTCAAGGACTAAACCTTAAATGCAAACCATGCGTATATCTCTAGTTTCTATCAATCATCATCTAACATCGATTTAAACCCCCTGAATAAACCATTTAAAATAAACTTTTATTTAACCCCATCCCGAAATCAACCAACCGATATACTCGAATAAATATCCAAGCGTAATATTATTTTTAAATCCCTTTTTTTACCAACCCACAACCTTCCTCAATCAAAAATAAAAACCCACTTTGAGCTACCACCTTCTGTACAAAACTTATTCAGAGATACTTTATTCCCACCCGCCTGGCTCCTCCATGAAGGGTGGGATCTGCTGAATTCCAAGTGCCATCCAACCCAGTTGCTTCGAGAACTCCGGTCCAAGCCCACCGCAATCAACTTTACCAACTGCCCCTAAACCCCGTATCCCGATGGATTTAATCAACCATCTATTGTCCAATCGATTATCCCAACCCATCCGTCAACCTGCCCCAAACCATTATTGCCGTCCCCACCCCAGTGTAAGCTGCATCCGATCGTTGCCGGCTAGCTCCCGATCTATGCCGGTGCACAGAAGTCAAAGTTACACCGAGTATCACAAACTCGCCGGTTTGGCTGGGCCGGCCCATCTCCGGTAGCTATCTGGAAATGGTCTGTACTAACCCTGATCCTACCTCAAGAAGCATCCCCAAACGGATCTCTTCTAGCGTCAATCACCGTACATAGGGATGCATCACCCTGGGACATATACCCGATGCTGCAGTGGGATCCCATTGTCTCATCCTATCAAGCATACCGATCCCAACGACCAAGGTTTCATATACAGCCAGCCTACCACCTTGCTGGGAGGATAAATCACCCAAGAAAAGCTTCCAACCCAAACAGATGACGATCCATAACACAGCAAGGTGACCTTAAACCAGCACTTTATAACTGGAGCTGACAGAACCGCTCATTCATATCTGATGGAGGACATCTATCAGCCAGACTGAGTAAAATCAGTGGCACCCCATACCTAAAAAGGGCTTCTGACCCGAGGAGGGATCCAATGGGTGGGTACCATAGACTTTTTTTGCCACTCCCACCTTTTCCTCTAGCCACTCCCTCTAAGCCATCCCAAGCAAATCCAGGCTGGGTTGTCAGAGCCAAGCTTGCCCCCCCTTTGAAACCAAACATCAGAACGGTGGGAGTTACATAAATCACTGAACCTGGGTTACCTGTCTATCCCATTTCAGGGATCTCATTGAGATCAAACAGAGACCCAATCCTATTAATCCTACTGTCAGAAATCACACCATTAATGCTATTTTGATATGGCCTTCAAATAGTGATATGTGCAAAGATTTGGCTGGCTTCGCTTTTGACTTTGGATATTCCTCACCTTCCTTAAATGGGTTGACTCCAATGTCCATCCATTCCGGATTACCATACCATCCCTTGACTGATCCTGGTATGATTTCAACCCAATGTGAACCCTCTGCCACTATGTCTACCTAATGAGTGATCATCAACCCTTGTCTACTATTTAAGTAGAATCACTTCTCCTAATAAAGACAAATTTATCCACATTTGTGTTGGCTTTAATATTCTTCAAGATTTTTCCTTTCCTTTTTCCAAAAGGAATCCCCCATCTTGTATTCCAGGAAATTAAGGTATGTGCCCTTAATTTTGCCCTGAAGGCTAACCCCAAGGCTAGCTTCAAACCTCAAATCTTTTGTTGTAAAGATTTTCTGCTGTGTCCTTCTGGATGCTGTCCCCAGGAGCCAAACATGACAAAATGGTGCTTGCTACAGGGGCTGCAAGCCCCTTGATTACTCCATTCCCCCACACATTCTCTGGTCCTTCCCCTTTTGTTTCTGAAGTACCCAAACAATCTAAAGTCTCTAGTCCTCATCTGGAAGAAGATATCACATACTCCCCTCTACTCCCATGGTAATGATGTTGTCTCCTGGGCCTACATGGGCGCCCCTTCCAGCTTTCTCTCTCAATTATGAGCAAGCTTGCACGGCTGCGCGCTCCCTCCTTCATACAGACACTGTGGTGATGCACACTATTCCTGGTCTCTGTCCTGGCTATGTCTCCAAAGATCTGTATTCCTTCCTCTTGGACTTTGATCTCCCCCCACATTGATGGAGTCTATGGAGACTATTGGCGTGTTGGTCAACCAATTCATCCAACCTGCTTTGGTTCATCATCAGTTGGCGCTATGATCACAGAACCAGCTTTTGACTGCTGTAGCCACTGCTGTCTCCAACAACCATGCACAAAACATGGCCTATCAAGAATGATCCCATAGCCTCTTTGCTTGTATTTCAGATAACCAGCGCAACCCGCTGGCTTCACAGAAGTACTTAACCTTGTCTCTGAACTCTCCTTTCTCCTTACTTCCTGGGTACATCAAGGATTGACTGTGCAAACTAGATGACCTCCAAGCTACATGGCACAGGCAGATAGAAGCAACTCTCCTAAAGTACCGTCAAGATTTTGAGACCTTAGTTAACAATCTCAACCAATTTTGGGAGCACATCAATTCACAACTTGAGTTGGTTGGGACTCACATCAACAATTGGGGCCAACATCTTCACCAAAAACATGGTTTGGATAAGGCGGTTCTAGGAAACACTCTGTGCCAGGTTCAAAACTGTGTTGATGATAGAGTAGCTTTAATTGAAGTGGGTTCCTCCCGCTCCTTCAGTTGAGGTCCTGTCTGTCTTTGAAGCTAAGGTATGGGAAGTCATAACTGAACTCAAAGCCACTACATAATTCCAAGCCTCTGTTCCAAACCCTCCCCTGTAGAACCTATGCCAATCCTCACATTGCCTTGCTAACAGATCAAGTAGCTACTTTGCAAGGTGAGATTGAGTATTTGAGACAACACCTCTCTGACCCTGATGATTTGTCCTCCAACTCTGATGGCAAAGGAGAGGCAGAGGTCACTGATACTCCTGCCCCATATTGATCATGGGTGTTGCCCTGGTTTAGAAGGTCAACCCTGTGTCAACTGTGCTCTTGCATTGGATCATTTAGAGGTAGTGACAAATGCTGCCGCAGATAGACAGGATGCTCTGGAACACAAGATGCAGAACCTCACTTGCTTAACAGAAACAATAAATGGACAGGTTATCCCTTTGACCACTCAGGCAACCTCCCTGGCCACTTGTGTCAATGGGATTGCTGGTACACTGGTAGTACAACCAATAAAGATTGATGGATTTGGAGCTGCTACCACTACCACCTGGGATATCAGTGGACAAACCAGCTCTACGCTAGACACCCTGGAAGAGAGCCTTTGACTTCTCTGGGCTAGACAACCTGATGCAGAATCTTAGTTTGAGGGCAATCCCCACATTAATTTTCTCAACCCAGGTGACAACAGCCAATCCACCTCATTGTCCATTGACCCCAACTATAAGCCTTCCTTCAAACAAATATTTGATCCTAACCGCTCTACCATTGCTGACTTTTTGACAATCTACAAAACTGCAATGTGTAGGGCTACTGACAAGCTTAAAAAGGAGCATATTCTTATCTTTCTGCATCCTACGTGCCAAGAAGTTGTGGTCCCCAAACTCCCATCCATTGTCACTTGGGAGGACATGGAACACCTCCTTATTGAGGAATTCAGATAGGATCTCAGCTTAGAGGTCAATAAAGATGCATTTATGCACATCACCTTTAATCCCAAAGAGACCCTGACTAAGTCTTTGACTGCTTCTATATCAAAGGGTAACAGTTAATCACCATCCATCAGTTAACTCCCCAAGAAGCTTACACAGCATGTTCAAATGCTTTGAAGATGAACCAGCTCCTATGCCTGCACTTTAAGGCACACAAAGCTTCTCTTACTTCCAAAAAGAGTATTAATACCCTCTTGCAAGACATGAATTTGACCCATGGGGTACTGTTTTGTGAGAATAAAGCCAGCAAGGCTGGGACCACCTCCCTTACTCTGTGTATTATGTCTCTTGGTTCAAGTGGACAGCCTAAAAGATAAGGATGTCATAACTGTGGTCAAATAAGGCACCACTCACGTACCTGCACCAATCCTTGGGTAGAAGGTTGCAACCCAAAGGAGCAGGCAGGAAAAGAGAGGTCAGCTTAGAGGCAGAGACGCTCTCTGCTGACCAATCTCCCCTGTCTCCTCCTGATCCCCCTTATGACAAGAAATCTTCCCCCTTGGCTGGCCTGACTATCCTTCACTTGTTCCATGACCTCTCTAGTGATTCTGAACCCAAAGACTCTGACTGCAATGAGTCTGATGGTTATGACTTCTCTGTGCTGGCAGTCTCAGAGACAGTCTCTGTCCCTTACAAGCTACGTTCAGGAAAAACCATGACTACAACTCGCCCATATGCAAATGAAGCCAAGGCTGTAGTGGCTCATTCTTACTTAGCTCAGACATATTGTCCCTGTCATGAATTGGGCCTGGTTGATGTCTTTGGGTTAACGTCTATAGTTGCTTGGTAGAGTATAGCAATAGGCCTAAACACAAATTAATACAGGTCCAATGACTCTGTAGTCTTTACCTTTATTTAATAGGTAACAACTAAGTTGAGCAAAGGCAAGATTTAATATGTGAAAGTATATATTTTATTTGGAAAGAAAGGAAGTTTATATACCATCCTGGCTGCACAATAGATGCAGAAATGTTATTAACACCTGCATCATTGTCAGGAACATTACAGGATCTTCTGGTGTCCACCAGGCTCTTGCATCCGTGTTTTTTCCATCTTAGGATGATCCAGACAATCCGACAGAGAAGAGTGGGTGCGCATTACCCTGGAGTGGCTGCAGCTTGCAGCTGCTCATTATGGAAGCTGCTGGTAATTACTGAACCCAATCCAACCTGGATGTAATAGTACAGCCATCCTATTGTAACGTCCAAGATACAATTAGAATTACAAATCTGTCAGATCTGACGGATTTGAGTGTGAACCAGTTTAGTCCTGACTATCAGGATTAATTCCACTGATAGCCTTGACCCTTATACACATGCCGTCTAATTTACAACATTTCCCACCACTAGAATGGGCAAGGGTATAAATAGAGGGCACAGTACTCAAGGGTTGCACATTTCAGATAACCAAACTAAGTCACCAAGGGCTTCCAGAGCTACTACCATTAAAGCCAGAGTGGCAGCCAGATTGACCAAAGAAAGGAGCGCCCAGAATAAGAGCCAGAAGAGGGCAAAACAATTGGTTAAGCGTGTACTGTAAATTCAGAACCTGAACGTAAAAATGCAGGATTGTCAAATCCTTGGTCCAAATTTTGAATCACTTTTGCAGGATGGCCTTTTTTAATTAAATTGAATTCTTTGAGTATTTATTTGAATGTTTGAAAATGCAGGAACTCATAGACACTTTGAAAAGTTCAAGTCAAACTGCATATTTTCAATGGACAAAATGAATTAACTGGAATCAGATTTGAAGCGTTCAAATCCATCAACCAATTTCATTAAGTTTACTATGTTTTTTGGAATTGCGGGATTTCCAAATCCAAGAACCAAATTTCAAATCACTTTTGAATGTCACTAGTAAATTCAGATATTAATTGCGGGAACTGGAATCCAAGTTTAATGTACACTAAGCACACTAGGAAACACTAACCCAAATAAAGAAGTTCCACCACAACTAAAATCAATCTAAAAATTCAATCTCAATAACCATGTTTAGACAAAAAAGTTATTAAACTTTAAAATCATCTAAAATTGGAAAGTATACAACATTATACACTTCAAATTACGGATATAGAAACTCTGCTACTATTCAAGGCTAAATCAAGAGAAAACAACTACCCACAACTAAACCAATAAATCCAAATAAATACATATTTAATCTAAAATATATTTTTATTTTATTTTTATGGACCAGAAATCACATTCTCAACCCGCTCCTACACCAGCCCGCAGGGAAGCCCGTCCACAAGGGCGTCCCAGAGGGTCTAAGAACAGACCCAGAACCCAACTTGAGGGGAGTCATGCCAATACATAGGCCTCCCAAGGTGTCAGCGCCAGCCAACCACCTCCCACATCCCAAGCCAGAACTACCAGCTTGAATCCCAGGCAGAAGCCACTTTCAAGGCCTGCTACCAAAGTCTTCTACACCAGGGTCACCAGGAACACTGAGGTTACTTACACCTCCACTGTTTACCCAGTTGTCACCCGGCCTCGCACTCTTGATCCAAGAGTTGCTACTTCCTGCCCCTGCGTCTTTGACACCACCTACAAGCCATTGGCCACCACTGAGGAACCATCTGCGCCTATTGTGTATTCAACTATTGATGGCGCCACTGCAAGCAAGCATGATCCCACCTTCTACACAAAGGTCCCTGTCCCCTGTGTTGAGCCTGGTAGCCAGGATGCCATGATACCTGCCAAGGGCCAGTGTTGGTTGACAGATAGTGAGTGTGAAGCTCTCCTCAACTGCTTGAATGGGGGAATGGCAGTTTGGGATATTGCATCCCAATTTGGTGTCACAGCCAGATACATTGCCGACATCAACACCAAGTATGGCAACACCGGGCAAATTGCTGAATCCACAAAGGCTAAGCGCCAGCCCAAACTCCTTCATCCCGTTCATATTGATGCAATCAAGCAGTGGGTAGCCAAGGATTGCCACCTGGACACACTTGCTGTCCAATCAATGCTTACCACAGAGTTTGGGCTTTCTGTTTCTAAAACCCTTGTTTACAATGCAATGGTTGATTTGGGCTTCTTGTGGAAAATGCTCAGAGTTTCTCCATACAATAGGAACAGTGAAAAGACCATCAAGGATCAACACATTTATGCCAAGATATATCTGGTACTAAAGGAGACTGGGAATGTCCAGTTCTTCTATATCAACAAATTGTTCTTTTCCTCCTCACTCAGGTCTAGGGATGGGTGGGTTGAGAAGGGGTCCAAGGACGGCATAGCCCATTGTGCAGCTGTCTGTTCCCAGACCTATTCCATGGTTGCGCTTCTTGGTCCTCATGGGTTAGACCAGTATCAGATGATTAAAGGCTCCCATAACAGCAGGACCTTTCTCAATTTTCTCTGAGCTGTCAAGGAGTACCTTCAGATAAATTACAGCGGCACAACCAACATTGTTGTGCTTAATAATGTTGGGCTCCACAAAGTGGATCTGGTTGTATCTGAATTCCCCCCATTGACAAAAACAGCCATTCTGCCAGCCACTGACTTGTAGACTGCCCAATGAGACTCCTCTTCCTTCTGCCTTATTCTCCATTTCTGAATCCAATTGAGGTGTTTGGTTGGATCAAGAATAAGGTGAAATAAGGCCTCCCTCAGGACACCAAGGATCTCTTCAACATTCTTGAGATCAGCCAATTTGCAATGCCACCCAATGTGGTGGCAGCTTTCTATGAGCACTTAGAATCCTTCCTCCCAAAAGCCCTGGCCTCCGAGCTAATCAGATAAATGGGCGCTCCGGGTTTTATTTAGTTTTAATTTTATTTAATTTGTTTTTATTAGGACTCAATAAATATTATTTATATATAATAATGTGATGTTTGAATGTATTATAGACATTTAAGAATACATAGAAAAGGTAAGTAAAATTAATTATACTAGGTAAGATGAAAATGTTTTTATTATAATGCACTGAATATTATTATTGGCTTTTGCGTTAACAAATGAATAAATTAAAAAAAGATAGAAATAAATTAGTTTATTTAAATAATTGTGAATTGTTGATGGTACTTTGGCTTTTTAAGCCACAAATTGGACCTTGCATGTCATCATCTGATCCTTGTTATTTCAGTGCCACTATAGCTACACAACACAACCACCAATGATTTTCATGTATTGCTTACTAATTAGTACTTAGGATGCAGGTCAAGTATATCAAATATGTTTACCAAATCACATTACAAGGGAAAGGTAATTTGAGTTCTAAACAATCATTTGTTTAGGACAATAGTGGAGCGGGCCGCATGATGCAGATAAATTCAATTCTCAATGTTTATCTATGTGATAAATAAACCCGTACTTGACGAGCTAATAAATAAAAACATTTTTAACTTATTTTTAATATTTGACGTGGTTGCAACTTTAACTAATATCTTGTAATATATTTAGATATATTAAATTATAATTTACATACTAAAATTTAAAATATTAAAAGTAAAATTATAATTATGAATCTTAAAAGTTAAATATTAAAGTTTAAATAATTGAAATATAATAATTTTATTAAATTGTGATTTATTCAATATTGAAATATTTGATATTAAAAATTTTAATATTGTAATATGTATTATTAAAATTTTAATATTAGCTTTCAGATACTAAATTTTTTAATATTTAAATATGTGATATTAAAATTTTTATAGTAAAATTTTAATAGTACATATTACAACATTAAAAAATTTAGTATTAAAATATAAAAAGAAAAAAAATTAATTTGCAAGGGGAAAATATTTATTGGGGGATGCTAATTGCAAAGGAGAATGTGATTATTCCAGGGAATTATACCCCAAATTAAATTTTCAGCTAATGCAACTAATTGGATCCACATACTCTTCTGTACGTGGTGGACAACCCTGGATGTAATTGCTAGAGGGGTGGCGCCCTGTACCCCAGTGGTTGCTGATTGTCTGATAAAAGGCAGGCGGGTGAGCAAATTGACTAGTAGGTTTTTTTGGGGGGCACATAGTACCTGTATAGCGTTGCCAATGCAACTGAGTCATAGAGGACGTGCTTGACTGTCCTGTATCCCCGTGGTGTCTTCTAGCAGTTGAGGGCTACACAGCAAATATCCATTTGAATAGGTACATCCTTCAACTTTTTGATGTTGGTTTTTAATATGCAGTGGAGGAGGATTCCCAGGTATACCGTAACATGGATTCTTTGCAAGGTATACTTTTCCAAGAACATGCATAATTTTTTGAATGTTTGAACTAACCTATTGATATAGGATGTTTGGTTGAACTTGAAGAGGGTTCTGGGGGACGCCTGACTTGAATCAGCCCCCCAGGCCTCGGCAAACAATATTAATAAAGGTTTAAAATTATTCACAAGGACTGCATCCCCGACTTTATTTGATAGTGCCTTAAAAACTTCATTAAAAATTGCAGATTTCAAATATTCATTTCCTATTTGAAAGTCGGTTTTTATTAAATTCTTTTCATATTTGTTGATGTTTGTGAAGGGGAATCATTGAATGCTTTTGTATATGTATTCATCAAAGTTCAGTTTGATATCCCCACAAATTTCATTCATTTCTTTGATTTTGATAGTTGATCCTAGTTTGTATGCTTCCCTTATCCATGGCAAGCACCCCACAGGTGTTGAATATTCCCTATCTTGAGCTTCAATATTAAAAAAATTATTCATATTCTGTTGAATTATTTTATTTATTTGGTTTTTATTTATTTGTTTTAAAGGGGTCACCAGTGACTGGTAACCCCCGTAAAACCAACTCGGTGTATAAGCCGCCACTTCCGCAACCTCATCCCCATTCCTGGTGATGACTAAAATAAATATAAGTAAAACATAAAAAGACTTACTAATTGTTTCCCCTGTGCCCCCCTCAGCCACAGGCGCCACTTTGGCGTACTTCATGAGCGTTGGATGCTCTTCATTAATTTTTCTAGGCTTAATTTTTCTTATATTTCTTGCAACTTGTGTTTCTTCTTGGTTTTCATTTGATAAAGCTTCTGTATTTCTTGAAGCGCTTCTGCTTCTTGATTGTGTTTCATTTTCATCTTTTTCCATTTGATTGTTTTCCTCTTCATTGGTGTTGATTTCCTTTTGAATTTCTGTTCCTTCAATTAGTTTGATCTTATTGTTTTCTTTGGCCCCCTGCCAGAACTCCCACAAATTGTAGGCCGCGTTGTTGAACTTCAGACTTGATAAAATTGTTCCCTGTAGATTAAGTAATGCTTCTTTGTTCTTTTCATCTATAATATTTCCCAATTTATCCAGAGCATCTTCTTTTGACTGGATTAGTGGCTGGCCCTTGTTACCCAGCTTTCCTGTCACTATTTCCCTGATATTTCTTTCTATTTCAACAACCTTTTGCAGGTGTGCTTCTAATTTTTTGATCAAGTTATAGATTGTTGACATTTTGTTTGAATTCCATCAAAAAACTGGTTTTTATAGTACTATCTTCAACACATACATATTTTTCATCATCATTAATAAATTAAAGACAATAAACGTAAATATTGGATTAAAATATTGCAACTAGACGTCAACTCTTGATTTTTTGATATTATGTGCATAACTCAATGAATTTTGTTTAATAAAATCCATTGTAAACTAGGTCTTTTTCATTAATTTTTTTAATAAATTGACTGTGTTTATATTAGAGAGCCATTAATGTTTAGTACAAATATTGATACATAGTGCATTTTACAGCCTGTATATTTACCTATTGGTAATAATTCTATAAACTTTTTTAGCTGGATTTTACGAGGTAATAACAATGTAATGTGTTAACAAATTACTGTTTATTGTCATTAATGGGCTGATTTTCTTTGCTGTGGCAATTGTGCATTTTCTGATATTTACGCACTAGTATCCAATTGGTTGGCTTCACATCCAATCACACAGGCAATAGGATGTGAAGCCAACCAATTGGATACTAGTGCGTAAATATCAGAAAATGCACAATCACCACAGCAAAGAAAATCAGCCAATTAATGACAATAACCAGTAATTTATTAACACATTACATTATTAAACCTTGCAGCATCCAAATAAAATTTTTCCAGAACCATTATCAATAGGTAAATATACAGGCTGTAAAATGCACTATGTATCAATATTTGTACTAAGCGTTAATGGCTCTCTAATATAAACACAGTCCGTTTCATTGAATTATAATGGAAAAGACCAAGTTTACAATGGATTTTATTAAACAAAATGCATTGAGTTATGCACATAATTTCAAAATATCAAGAAAGACGTCTAATTGCAATATTCTAATCCAATATTTACGTTTATTGTCTTTAATTTATTAATGATGATGAAAAATATGTATGCTCATAATTTTAAGCTATTTGTAAAATGTACAACATTGTATTAATTATGGGGAATGTTGATAATGTAAAAAGAAAATATTATTAATTATGAATTGAAAGAGAGATATCAATTTTAATAAGTTGTCACCAAGAAAAGGTTTATTTACTAATCAAAGGACGGGAAGGGGAGGGAATGGGCGGAATTAACATTGCCTTCATCTGCGCCTGTGAAAGAGGCAGCATCAGAGATAGTGGGGAGGGAATGAATGGTGGTTTGGGAGTCAGGGTTGGAAGGCAGGTGGCTTGATGGGGGGGTTGGGGAGGCAGGGTTTATTGACTGGGAAGGGGCAGCAAGAGCTGATTGCTTCAATTGCTCAAATTCTTCCTCCATCACATATACTGGCTTGAAAAAACGGATGGACTGGCATGGGGGGAGGTGGGGGTCCTTTCTGGACTTATCGCTATCACTTGCATAGAAGATGATGAGATCAAATAAGTCCTGGACGGACACAGAAGGGAAAAGCTCATACCCCTTATCAATTCAGGTACATAGTTTGTTGTAGGTGGCAGGCTTTAAGCGCCTGAGGGCAGAACCAAAATTGTAGAGACATACATCTGCAAGATGCATGTCAGCGTAGTTGATGGGGTAGGACCAGCAGGTATGCCCCACAGCCCTGATTTCTTGGGTAGCCCATTCCTGCTGCTCTATCTCTGCACTCAGTACAACTGTGTGCACGGTGTTTTGTGTGGCCCACTCCTCCAGCATGGCCTTGAGCTCTGTCTGGTAGGCATACCCATCTGCAGTGTTTGATATTGCCAAGTAATAATTGACGCCCAATGGGGAAACTGCTAATAAAACCCCAACAAACCAATACAATATTGGGCCGTGCTTGTATATGTCAGACTGGATACACTTCTCTCCAAAGTCTTGGATACTTGCAGATATCTTAGCATACAACAGGAAGCTTACATCATTACGGGCCCTCATTGCCCTTCCTTTGATAAAATTAATAATAGTTGAAATGTAGGGGTTAGTGTCCACCAAAATGGGGCCACTGAGACCTTGATTGGACAAGATTCTAGCAGCAACCACAACTCTGTGCATCCACAAATTCACTGTTCTTTTGTTGAAGATGTTATGGAGTCCCAACTGGAGACATACCTGGACCAGGGGCATCCGTGGGTCACGTTCCATAATGGCCATCATAAGGGGATAGGCTGTGTCACCTTTTATTGAAGTACAGGAACCAGTTGGGGTCTTCTTGGTAAGGGGGCCACAGTTGGCGTGGGCTCACAGGGTTGCAGCCACAGTAGACTTTGCAAACCCCATTGTGGCTGCAATTTCCCCAAGGGACATAAGCTTCCCTTGCTTTTCAACCATTCCAAGAACAATCTCTGGAGTGATTAGTTTTCTTCTGCGTCTTGCAGGCTGATTGGCTGGGGGAGGGATGTGTTCATCATGGGAACTGGTCAATGCCATCTGATTGGCTGTTTTGGGGTCCTGGGCTCTCTGGGTGACCCCATAGCTAAAATGGCTGATTCTGGATGCCATTTCTGATAAGGGATTTGTGTTAGCAGCTGCCTGTGTGTGATGGGCAAACAGGGCCATGCTTGAGGACGCAGGAGAAAGAACACACTCATGGGTAGTGCTTGCAGAGGGGTCTGCGGGTTGGGAGTGGCCATAGACAGAGGCTTCACTGTTAAGAGACCCAGTGTAGCCCTGCATAATTTTGTCAAGGCCAGGGAACAGCTCGTTAACTTGGTTGTTATTGGAAGAAGACATAATAAAATTTTTATTATAATTTTAAGCTCAAGAAGAGGAATGTATATTTTAGTCAATTTTATTGTTATATATGTTAATTTTGTGAATATTATGATCTAAATTTTAGCCATCCTAAAATGGAATAGGGTGATTTTTGAGAATGCCTATGATTTCTAAAAGAATCAGCACAAATCCACTCTAGATCCTTTAGCATCCTTTTTGAGACACCCATAAATTATATTTATTTCAAATTCATTGCAATTATGATTTGAAACTTGGCTCTTGGATTTGACAATCCCGAAATTTCAGATTCATTAAGTTTTAAATGATGTCTATGATTTGTTTGAAATACAGGAAATCTCAAATTGTACATTAGAATCCCGCATTTATGATTCATTTATCCCACATTTGTTTGCTGGGTTTTGTCTTTTGTTAGTTGAGTTATCTGCTCAAGAGATTCAAAATTTTCCAATTTAAATAAATCAAAAAAAGTCAAATTAAATGTTTGATTTTATTAAATATTTTATTTCTCACTCAGCTGAGTTGCCTGAAAAAGTGATTAAAAATTTGGACCAAGGATTTGACAATCTCACATTTTTAAGTTCAGGTTCTGAATTTACAGTACAGACTTCTCAGGCACAGGAGCCAGTGATTCAACTAGAGGTTCAACAAGAGGAAGGGATCACCTGGTTTGAGCTTTCCAGTGTTCTGGACTAGAAGAAAGCCAAAGAGATCAAACTTGGGAAAGGGCCCCACCTTCATGCCTTATTTCAAGAGGTGTTGAAGGATCCCTCTGTATTAACTCAGGCTAAGGTCAAAGAGGGGAATTTCTATCATTTCTGTTTTGACCAAGAAGCAGCACTGAAGTTTGCTGAGGGTCAACTTCAAACATTTGAATGGAAAGGGAATAAGTTTGACCAGGAAAAGATAGACCTTGTTTTGGCGGTGCTCTGGGGGATGATCAGGGCCTGGTGCCATGAAGGAAAAGTGGACCTGGAAGTAGCCAGCTGGGTTGATAAGGATTATAAGAACTTCTGTATCCAACGAGTAACAGCTGGCCTGCTTACAGCCTTGAATCTTAAGAGCAAGGATATGTATACTCAGTTGGCCTTGCTTGGGCACCTTCTCATAGTTCCTTTGGATAAGCTAGCAGTGGCTGAGGTGAAAGATGTTCCCATGTTATTAGAGAGACTCATGCGGGAAGTCTACAAACCAGACATTGCCTTGAACCAAAAGTACTGGAGCAGAGAGCATCTGTTCTGGGATGCCTTGGTAGTGGGAATTGGGTTCCCCGTCTGGATGGGCCTCAACCAAGCACAGGCTTGGGATAAATACCCCAATTACCCTATCTTCCGTCTGTGGCACTTTAAAGAGGACTATGTGGAGGAGTACATGGTGGCCTGTGTGGTCCTTCTCACAATGACTTGTCATTTAAAGGCAATGATCTCCAAACACTGCAAGTTCCAATAAAGCCTTTTTTAGTATATATGCCTTATTCCTTTCTTTCTGCAATGTGGATAACAACCCATGGCATTTTTTTATTAGGCTTTTCTTTTTCCAAATTGTTGTCCTAAAGGGGAATTACTCCTGATCACTAGGAGCCATACACATGTTTTGGCATGAACTCTAGTGACCAGTTGTCCAGTGGCAGGTTCATTCAATGTATAACTATCAGGACCTACTTTCTGGATGACCTTAACAGGTCCTTGCCATAGGGAGGCAAGTTTGCTTTCACGTCCATAGCCTCTGTTGCTGTAGAAGTAGACTAGATCTCCAATTTGATAACTGGGGAGGGCTGGGCGTTTAGCTTGGGCAAGCTCCACATCCTTTTGCTTGGTGTTCAGATTGATAGTATAGGCTTTGGCCTGTATTTTGATCAAAGTCTGAGCTAGCTTATAAAGGTAGGCTTCTGGGGTGACAGCCAGATTAGGTTTCACCAAGGAGTACATATGAGGAGGTAAACCAGGCTGACGTCCATACAGGAGTTAGAAGGGGGGTTTTCCTGTTACTCTATGATATCCAATGTTGTAAGAAAAGTTGGCTGCAGGCAGATAAGTGTCCCATTCTGACTCATGTTAGTGTACTAGTTTCCTGAGGATCTGTATCAAACTTCCATTAGTCCATTCAATCATTCCATTAGTTTGGGGATGGTATGGGGTGGATAATGTGCCTCTGATACCCATCAGCTGATTTAATCTGGGTATCATATAGCTAGTGAAGTTGGTTTCATTGTCAGTTAGCAGCATATGAGGACATCCATGGCGGTAGATGATGTGTTCCAAGATGAACATGGCTGTAGTAAGTGCAGACTGATTTGGGATAGCCTTGGTCTCAACCCATTTGGTCAACTGGTCTAAAGCCACTATAATGTACTTCTTTTTCCCTTTATAGAATTGCAAGGGTCCCACCACATCAATGGCCACAGTATGGAAGGCAAAGCCTTGACAGATCAGCTTGTGCTGGAATCTTGCAACCTTTGGCCATTAAACATTGCAGTCATGGCAAGCAGCCAGAATCTAAGCAACATCAGAGGGCATTCCTTCCCAGTAGCAATGCTTCTGTAAATGAGCAAAGGTTTTTTGTATTCCTCCATGTCCTGTAGCTTTGTATGAGGCAACTACTAAGTCTGTTCTGAGTGAGGGGCGTACATATGGCAACCAGTTGTCCTTGTAAAGCTTAAAGAGTTGACCATATTTAACCTTGGTGTCCTTTGAAAGCTTCTTAAGAAATTTTTTGATTTCAGTGGGCTCTTCCCCCCACAAAGATTGGTAAACCAGTAGTTTGTCATAAAGCTCATCAGCAATAGAAGACACAAGGGCAATGGTAGGCAATCTTGAGAGGCAATCTGCATTCTGGCGGACTGCCCCAGTGTGGTGCACTATGTCATAATTAAAGGCTTGAAGTTTGATGGCCCAGCAAGCAAGTCTTCCTTCAGGGTCCTTCAATGTTTTCAGACATTGGAGGGAAGCGTGGTCAGTAACCACAGTAAAGTGTACATTATGTAAGTATACTCTAAACTGCTGGTAAGAGTAAATTAATGCCAGGCATTCCCTTTCAGTCACTGTGTAGTTGCATTCATGGCAGTTCAAAGTGTGAGAACAGTAGCCAAAAGGGTGTTCTAGTCCATTGTTGTCTAGTTGTGAAAGGACACCACCAATGGCAGTAAGACTAGCATCTGTGTGCACCACAAAAGGTTTCTCAAAGTTAGGATAGGCCAGTACAGGGGCACACATCAGAGTCTGTTTCAGAGCGTTGAAGGCCTTTTGACAGGCAGAGCTCCAGAAGAAGTCCACATCGGCACATAGAAGGTTGAACAAGGAGTCCCCAAGTGTAGCAAAGTTCGGGATAAACCTGCGGTAGTAAACAATCATTCCCAGAAAGACTTGGATATCACGCTTGTTGGCTAGTACATGCATCTTGGCAATTGCTTCCACCTTATCAGGTACAGGGCATAGGACATCCTTGCTTATCACAAACCCTAGGAATTCTAAGTGTTCATTGAAGAAACTACATTTCTGTGGCTTCAGTTTCAGATTGGCTTTGAGTAACCTTTTGAAGACCTCTTATAAGTGTTGTAAATGCTCAGTGAAGGTTTTGGAAAAGACATTAATGTCATCCAAGTATACAAGCACCAATGTGAGATTCAAGTCACCCATAACTGCATCTATAGCTCTCTGGAAAGTGGCAGGGGCGTTTTTTAGTCCCTGGGGCATCTGTGTGGGCTAGAAAAGTCCTTTCTCAGTGATGATAGCACACTTTTCCTGATCTTCAGGTGGAAGATCAATCTGTCAGTAGCCACTGATTAGATCCATGGCAATAAAGAACTTAGCTCCTCCCAAAAAATCCAAAGTATCATCAATATGTGGAAGGGGGTAGGTGTCCTTATTAGTGATGGAGTTCAGTCTTCTATAGTCAATGACCACTCTATTAGAACCATCCTTCTTTTTGACAATAAAAAGAGGAGAGGACCAAGGGTTTTTACTGGGTACCAACAGCCCAGAGCTTAGTAACTTATGAAGCTCTTTGTTAGCTATGGCTTGGTTTGCTTGGCTACAGCAAATAGGGCGAGACCAGATTGGGGGTTGTCCTTGGGTGTCAATGGTATGCTCTACTCCAATGGATTTCCCAAGGTCCAAGTCATCTTTGGCAAAGACACCCTTGTATTTGTCAAAGAGAGCCAGTGCCTGGTCCTTTTCTGGTTCAGTAAGACCAACCAGAGAGTCACAAGGAATCACAGGTAAGACCAAGGGCTGGTTCACAGGAAGTCCTAGCTCATCAAGTCCAGCAAAGGGTGACACTTGGAGCAAGTTGGCATGTTCTTCTAGTCTGATATATCCCAATAACTGATTTTTCTGTACAGTCAAGGGGACAGGACCTAGGTTGGCTAGCAGGATCTGGAGCTCTTCTGGTCCAGGCATGACTAATCCAGGGCATATCCATGGTTCCAGGCAAGAGGCACCATGATGACCAAAGACTTCACCATGTAACCCAGAATGAATCTCCAAGGACAGACCAGTAGGGGGAATCACTTGAGACCCAGAAGAAATGGTGAACATGGAGGAAGCTTACAAGGGGATCCCTTTGTACTCCTTGGTTGACAGGGGAAGCATCTTAAGCTTTCTGTGCTGTAAGGTATAGACCACAGGAATATCACCATCAGTATACTCCATGTTGATGAAGTGAAGCTTTTTCTTGGGAAGGTCAACCACCTTAGCACCATTGTAGTACATGGGGATAGTCTGACCTAGGATTTTGAAGGTATTATCACCATGGTTGGTAATAGTCCCATACCTTGTCATGAAACCTGTGCCAATAAGGATATCATAACTGTGATTGTCCAGAACTATAGCAGGGGCGGTTACAATTAACTTCCCAAACCAAAGGGGCAATGATGAGTAAGCGCCCATGGCTTTAGTGGTAAGTGGACCTGCCGTCCCAAATACCTCTTGGTAGTCCAAGTCTGGAGCCAACTTTAATTTTTTGACTAGCCCCAAGGAGATGATATTTCCTGGTTCACTGGAGCTAATAATGGCTCAGACCTTAACCTTGTGGACCATCATATAAATGTAGGTGCAGTCTGTTCTATCAGTTCTATTGCTTAGAGATGTTACTCAATAGACATCCATATTCTTGTATTTACTAAGGAATTTCTCCAAAGCTGTACACAAGGTAGGACTGAATCCTTTCAGGGCATCCAGAGAAGCAGAGACATTATCAGACTTGAGGTTTTGTGCCATTTTCTTGGCACTATCACTCTCATGTGTGACTTCAGTAGTAGGGAGGATCAACTGCTCAGCGTAAGGAAGTGCAACTGTTTCTTGGGCTTTAGGGGAGATCAAGGGTTCCTTCCTTATTCTCCTGCCTCCGGTGAGGGTGTTGATAGCAAGAATTCTATGCAGCTAGTCTTCTTTTATCTCCTGGGAGTTAGGGTAGCAGAGCAAGGGGCTAGCGTCAGGATCAGTGGAGCCTAGGATAGGGCTTGCTGGTGTGAGGACTTTGGAGTCTGCAGGTTCCAAAATCAGAGCTGTGTCAGGTGGAGGGACACAACCAGGAGCACCTGGGTCTTCAGGTGGAAGGGCAGAGGGTGGGGAGAGGGGAAGTACATGTACATGGGCAACCAGAGATTTCTCCTCATCCTGGTTGCTTAGCAGTTTTTTGGCTCCTTGTCTTGAGAGGCCTCCTCATCCTCTTGTTCTCCTTCTGAGTCATAATCCTCTGCTCCTACGTGGTGTACATTGGGTGCTGGTTGCTTGCATTCTCTAGACATGTGTCCTAGCTTTCCACACTTATAGCAGGTGTAGTTGCTATTGGTACCAGCTGTTCCTTGAGTGGTAGAGCTTTCACCAGTTTTAGGCTTGTCAGAGAAAGATGGTTTGTTTCTATTCTCTTGGAATGCTCTTGGTCCAGAGGGCATGGGCACTTCAAAGTTATCCTTGAATGTGAGCAGGTGGCAAATCAGGTCAGAGACATTGTGGGCTCCATAGATTCTAGACTTCAGAGCAAGAGAGAGGTTCTTGTTAGGTTGTACTTCATTGAGAAGAGCAGACTTAACATCAATGAAGGAAGCAGCCTTCAGGGAGATCAAGGTCTGGGCCTCTAGATAAAACCTATCAGCAAACTCCTGCATGGTTTCTCCTTTTCTGATGCCTCCCTCCACAAAGTCCATTTTCTGGTTGTTGAGGGCTTCTTTGCTGCCAAACTCATCCATTAATGCCTTTGAGGTGTTGGCAAAGGTCCATCCACGTTCTGGGAGTCTAGGCATGATGATGGTTTGGGTCTCAGAATCTAGGCAGTTGAAGATGGCAGAGTTATTCATTGCCTCATCAGCCCCATACATTGTGTTCTCATACAATCTCAAAAACATGGTGACATTACTTTTCCCATCAAATTTTGACAAATTGACAGGTTTGAAGTTAGGGATCACGTTGCTTGTGTTGAACAATTGTCTGATGGGAGAGCAGTTGCTTCTGGAAGCTTGATACCTAGCTTCTGAGGCAGCCTGACATTCCTACAATCTGGTTTGCTCAGGAGTAGCCAGGGGGTTCTCACTACTCTCTAGTACTGCTTCAGTCATCATGATGTTCCTAGGGACGTTTTTCTGGGCGGCATTGTCTTCATCATAGCTATGGTAGGATTCATTGCCAGAGGAGTGTGCCTGACTACCCAAGGAAAGTCTAATAATTGACCTAGGTTACTCAAAGTGTACAGTCTTTCCTCTGGGAGGGGAGGCTGTTAGACGGGCAGTAAGGCGGTCAATTTGATCTTGGAGAGTGAAGAGAGTGGCTCTGATGTCCTTGAGCTCTTCTCTGATGACCTGGTTTTCTTTTACCAGTCCATCCACTCCATCTTCTAAGCCTTGGATCTGTTGACAGGTGGTCTCAGCAAAGGTCCGGTTGACCTGCTCTAAGGCGGCCTGTCTCTGTTGGTCATGCTTGGGACCAGCATGAATGGCCTTAAGATCCTTGAGTCATTCAGCTAATTGAACCTGGAAAGTGTGTAGGTCCCCATACAAGAAGGTATTATCCTTTTGGAGTTCCTACACGTCCTTCTCCAAGGAGTGAAAATGACCAAAGAGTTCAATCACCTCTTTATGGAGCATGTTGTTGTCATTCCTGGAGGTCTCATCTGCTGTAGTACCAGTGGTTATCCTTTCAAATTCCTGTATAATGGCCTGGAAGAGGTCTCTGGAGCTTTTGACATGTCCAGTTACTACAGAGATCCAATGTGGATCCAACCCATAATTGCTAAGAATTTTTTGAACCACCTGGGGGATGTAGTTGTGGAAGGATTGTTCCATGGTCTCCATGAACTGGGTGGAACACATCTGGTTTCTGAACAGCTCAGCAATCTGTTGGTTGACCAAGCCAAAGTTTGAACTGAGGTCAGAGTACAAGGTCTGTAAGAAGTTCTATTGGGCCACAATCAATTGCCCTTGATACAGAAGAACATTCTCTTGACGTGCAAGGTGGACATGATTATGACAGATAGCAGGGTGTACAAAGTAGTATAGGTACTCCTTCATCTGGTCAATTGTCTTCATTTCCTTCTTGAGCTGATTTGTAGTGATGTGGCTCAAGGTTTGGAATCTCTCTCTGATGGAGGGTCCATACGCTGGCAGGATTGTTAAACAAGCCAAGTTCTCCCCATCTTGTACTGCTCCTTCATCCATTCCTTGGATAGTAGAGTCCAAAATTTGGGAGGAGGGTACAATATTGGCATTCACAGGGTTGGGGATTGTCACATTCAAATTTAAGGTTTGATAGCATTGAATGGAGGGAGGTCTCTGCACATCTCCCATGAACTGGCTCAGTACAGGCAGCTCCTGGGGATTTTGAGGAGAACCATCCTGGTTGGTGGTCTCCAGGAAGGACAGTTCTGGCGTCTGCTGGAGTATGCTTTGCAGGTATGCTAAAGTAGAAGCAGAGAGTGGACCATTCCCTCCCTGGGCTGAGACAGGATCACAGCAGGGGTGTCCTGCAGGTTTGGTGTGTTCAGATGAATACATTCTAGGAGTGAGCACCAATGTTGTGAATTGGGCCTGGTTGACGTCTTTGGTTTAACATCTATGGTTGCTTGGTAGAGTATAGCAATTTGACTAAACACAAATTAATACAGGTCTAATGACTCTGTAGTCTTTACCTTTATTTAATAGGTAACAACTAGGTTGAGCAAAGGCAAGATTTAATATGTGAAAGTATATATTTTATTTGGAAAGAAAGGAAGGTTATATACCATCCTGGCTGCATAAAGGATGCAGAAGTGTTATTAACACCTGCACCATTGTCAGGAACATTACAGGATCTTCTGGTGTCCATCAGGCTATTGCATCCGTGTTTTTTCCATCTTAGGATGATCCAGACAACCCAACAGAGAAGAGTGGGTGCACATTACCCCAGAGTGGCTGAAGCTTGAAGCTGCCCATTACAGTAGTTTTAAAAGCTATGAAAACAACCAAAAATACCTTAGATTTAAACAAAATAATTTCATATTTAAACAAAATCCAACTCTCAGGTTAAAAAATACACTCTGTTAACAGGGTTTATTGGCGTTAATGGGCAAAATGAGTTAACAGAGCAAAGGAATGCTCAAGCGCAAAGCAAAACCATTCAAAATACAATCCAAAATACATTGATTCACAAAAAAATGGTGTGAGTTGACTTTTGGTGTACATATGTTTACTATGTAAATCAGTGAAAAAATACACCCAAGCAAGGTGAGTCAAAAATCAATCCAAAAACAAAACACAATAGCAACTCACTATGTAAACAAAATCACTCACTCACTGTGTGCAATGGATTGTAATCATGAATGATACCAAGGTATCTAAAATAAGACACAAGATCTGAAACATAAATTTTTAAAATATTGTGTTGAGTGTTTGAATTTGGCAGTAAAATCTAGGAAAATGGGTGGATTTTTTTGAGTATTCTAAAATGGGCGTTGTAAACCAGAAACAACTAATTAAGAAATAAAAAATCTATAATTGGAATATTGAGTGGGAAAAACTCTAACTTAATATCCATATTCAGATAAAAGCAAAATTAAAATTAGGGAGTAACTTAATTGAAATTTATTTAATATTTTATTAAATTTTAAAATGGAAGGAACACAACACCAGAGTACCAATGCACCTGTTGTGTGCTGCAGTTGTGGTTGCCCCCGCAGGTCAAAGAACAGAGTTAGTGCAACCCAAGTGCCTACTCAAGGAGGAGACAGTAGAGGAGAGTTCAATAGTGACACTGCACTGACATAGCCGGTTTGAGTAGCACAAGCTGCTAGGGTGCAGATCATCAACCTTTGGGTCCCCAAGCTGACCTGGAAGCCCACCAAGATTACCACAACAAAAACAGTTAGAAACAAGGAGGTAGAACTTACTTTGTATGTGTTTGATGTTATGTACTGGCAAGAGTTGGTCCCGTCAGCCATGCTGGAGAAGGTGAAGCCTGTACTTGATACTAGCTACAAGCCCTACATCAGTGATGGCAATCAGGAGGATGACAAGGAGCCCAAGTTCTATCAAACCAATGAGGGACATATGGTGTTAAAAAAGGTTGCAGCCTTCTATTCCAAAGTACCTATATCCCTGTGTTGTGCCCAATGCCAACAAGTCAATCCCCACCGCTAAAAAGCCCGCCCAGAAGCGCATCCCTGACATCAAACACATCATCCTTCTTAAACTAATGTGGGAATTGGGTGATTACAAGGCGGCTGCAACCCTTGTTGGAGTGGATCCTAAGTACGCCAGCAAGACCTTCCAAAAATTCATCAATACTGGTTATGTCCTTGCCGCGGAGAAATCCTTGCGTGTTTCTACCATGCTCACCAAGGAGCACAAATGGGAAATCCACCAGTGAATCATCTGGGACTGCCATCTTGAACTGTCAAATATACAGGCCATGATTAAATTTACTTTTAGGATTGAGACCTCAATTTCCTTTTACTACCATCTGGTGAAGGGAATGTAATTTTCTTGGAAAAAGCTTGGGGTATCCCCCTAAAACAGACACAGCCCAGCCAAAATTGACGTCCGGAAAAACTACGCAGAGGCATAAACTGCCCTCAAAGCCAAGGGGACAGTAATATTTTATTATATTGACAAATTGGCATTTGCCTTGTCAATGCACAATGGGTATGGCTATGTCCCCAAAGGCTCCAATGACGGGATGGCTTGGCGTGCTGCAGTCCACGCCACATCCTACTCAATGGTGGTTCTTCTTGGTCTAAAGGAGGTTGTTCTCTACCAAATGATATTGGGTTTGCATAACAGCAGGACCTTTCTATCATTTCTCCAATTGGTCCAGGAGCACATGAGGCGCACAAGCCCTAGCTTCACCAATGTCATTGTGTTGGACAAAATTGGTCTCCACAAAGTGGCTGATATTCTTGAGGAATTCCCAATGATTGACACCAGCATTGCTGTGGGACCCCAGCAATTAGCTTCAGAAAATTTGCGCCTTAACTTCCTCCCCGCCTATTTACACTTCCTAAATCCCATTGAGGAAGTCTTTGGGTGGCTCAAGCAAGTTGTCAAGCAAGGAACCCCAACTGGGACCAAGGACCTCTTTAATTTGCTGCAGGCCGGGATCCACACCCTCCCAGCTGAGACTGTGGCCAAATTCTATGACCACATTGATTTTTTCATCCCCGCGTGCCTAGCCAAACAGCCAATCAATTAAAGGCTTAGTGTGTCCAATTTTTTATATTCTCTTATTTGTTATGCAAGATTTATTAATTATCATTTTATATTTAGATGTTTTCATGCCCGCAATCACATTCAGAAGATTCATCAATAGATGTAAGTAATTTATTTATTTTATTATATATTATTTCATTATGCCATCTGAGGTAATCCCAAACGCTCAATACTGGATTACGCAAAAATATTTAAATCCCTTTGGTCAAATAAATATAAAAATAGTTTTAAAAAAATTAAATGTAAAATGTACAAGTTAGAGTTTATTTTATTAACATATAATTTTATGCTTTTATGTAAACTGTTTCTGCAATATATTTTGCAAAACTGGTTTGCTGAAATAAAAATTATAAAAATTTATTATAATAAAACACTATAACTGTAATAAAATGTATTAGAATCATATTTTTATTGTGTGCGCCTATAATGGGTTCTTTGGTATGTACCCACCCTGAAATGGAGGTGGTGCACAACCTCCACTGCCACACTGTGAACAGTGGATACACTCTTATTGAAATACTTCCTCCTTCTGGTGAAAGGCAGTAGGGTCAAGTGGGAGTGAAGCAGCAGCTTTTCAGGAAGGGCTACAAACCCGTATATACCAGCCAGGACCAGGGTGTCTTGAATTACATGGTCCACCAAGCTGTATCCAGGGGGGACCTTCTTCCTGTTGAGTGCAAGCTGGGCCTTGTCAATTCCCAGAAGGACCCTGTCCAGGTCCTCTACAGACGCGCCCATCCCAAAGTAGAATAGGAATCCCAGGTAAACAACCAGATGAAGCCTTTGCCCAGCAAAGGCTTCCGTGAACTCACACAGTTTATTATAGACTGTGCTGATCTTCTTGTTGTGCCTGGTCTTTGCAAAGGTCAGCTCCATGGCTGCAGGGAGCCTGGTCTTGTTGGCACTCCTTGCCAACCCAAAGTTGGCAAGGAGGATTTTTGTCTTCTTGACGGCTGTTGCTTCTGCAACAGCCAATTTGCCCACCACACACCCAAAGTTCTCCAATAGGTAAGAAATTGTGTGCTCCAAGGGGTACCAGAAGCAAGCAGCCACATGGGCCCAGCCCATCTCTGGTACATTATTAAATGGGAGCGTTGCCAGGACGTCCCAAACAAGCTCAATGAAGTTTACACAGTAAACTCATCTGAGGGATACTGGATCCAGGCAGACCAGTTGGGCATCCTTGTAGGCAGTAACTGCCCACTCAGATGCCCCCTTGGCATGCGTAAGTTCTGCCAACGCCTCCTGCAACATCAGAAAGGGCTTGTGGATACAGTCCTCCAGCTCCTGCACAACAGGGGAGGACAGATACAATTGCTTGGCCACATGAGTGGCATAATTTGCATAAAAGGTGGCCAGGACAAAGGGGACCAGGACTTGGCGGAGTTTGCTGTCTAAATTTTATAAGAAAAAAGGTAAGTTTTTTTGAAAATTTATTAATTTTGTTTTTTAGGCTACCTTCTTGTGTTTCTTCCTTGCCCGCAGCCTTGGCTGGCTTGGCCATTCTTGGCGCAATCAATTGCGCAGGCAATCTGGTATCCTCTTCCCTGGCACGCTTGGCAGGTTTGAGATGTTCATACATCTCCGGATCATCAACCCAGACGGACAGCGCAGAAAGATTGTATGCCTTAAATTGCAGGCCCTCCACCACTGTCTTCTGGATGTTAAGAAGACGCTTGATGGTCTTCCCTGGGGTGTCTGGAATTTTTGACATTAGTGTCTTTGCAGACACCTTGTCAATTTTGTCCCCAGTGAGGACAGCAGACTTCACTTTGGCTTTGACCTTGCAGTCAATGTCCTTTATTTTGGCAATTGCCAAGTCAAGATCCTTCAGAAGCTTCTCCAATTCTCTCATTGATTTTTTACTAACATTTCCATATGTTTTTATAGCTTTTGCCCCAATAAATTCTGTATCATTTTGATACTGTTGCCTCTTTGTTTATTCCCTTTTGTTTTCCTATCTACTACATTATCCCATCTTTTTACCCATTTTGTATATGTTTTACGCTCATCTCAATATGTGTTGTTTGCTTTGTGTTGGCATTGTTTCCTTGATTACCATATTATTTTTGGCGCTTGACATAGCCCCTTGTGAAAATATTAACAACAATTTGGTGATCAGCAAAAGTTGAATTAGAAAATTATAGTGTTAACTGTTTTTAGATAAAATTGTTACTTATCCAAATTCAAAACCTTAATGATAAACTTTAAGCCAATCAGGAGCCAAGTGATAAAGTGATTGTTGTGACATAAAGGGGCATTCAATACTTCTTTGATGCATGTGCACTAATTAATATGATTGGCTGGATGTTTTGCCATTGTACGCCATTGCTGATGTGGCAAGTTGTTGGTGGACTAGTGCCCAATCAGCTGCTGGGTTAGCACTAGTCCACCAACAACTTGCCACATCAGCAATGGCGTACAATGGCAAAACATCCAGCCAATCATATTAATTAGCGCACATGCATCAAAGGATTATTGAATGACCCTTTATGTCACAAAAATCACTTTATCACTCAGCTCCTTATTGGCTTAAAGTTTATCATTAAGGTTTTGAATTCAGATAAGTAAAAACTTTATCTAAAAACAGTTAACACTATAATTTTCTAATTCAAATTTAGCTGATCACCAAATCATTGTTAATATTTTCACAAGGGGCTATGTTTAAGTGCTAAAAATAACGGTGTTCTGGATCTAGATACACAACATAGTAAATATATGATTTTATAGAAATAAGCTGAACATAAAGAATAAAACCAACTATAAACAAAGAGGACATGAACAATTGAAATTCAAAAAAGATAATATAAAAAGAAAATGTTTGGTGACAGGGGTTTATTGGGGCGGGGGAGAGTTATGCCTAGGAGGCAGAATAATGCTGGAAGGAAGACATAGAGGCAGTGCTGGCCTGGGGGGTCTGGGATTGGGTGGGTTGGGCTTGCAGGTCAGGGGTGTTGGTGGTGGGGGTGGAGGCAGGTGGATTTCACATGATGGCTGCCATAAAACGCTTGTTGTATTCCTCATTAGTCATTGGCTGGATGGGCTGGTAAGTGGCAGTGACCTGAGGTGGAAGGCGCTTATCCTTACGTGATTGGTTGCCCATGCTCACATGGAAAACCATTTGTGCAAACAAGTCAGCCACCATCTGGCAGCCAAAGAGAAAATTGTGGTCAAGGACCTCAAGATAGAGATTGTTGAAAGCCTGAGGGCAGCGCTCCTGTAATGTGGATACCATTTTGAAGAAGACAACATCTGCCAGATTGACGTCTGTATGGCTGGTGGGGTAGACTGAGGCCTGGTGTCTGCGTCCCTGGATAGTCTCAAGGGCAGTGGAGCTATCCTCCATCTGGTGGCTCAAGAAAACCCAGTACTTGGAATTTGAGCCATCCCAGGAGTTGAGTAATCCACTGAGGATGTGGCTGTATGAGTAGCCATCAATGCAATCTGGGTTTGTCTAATAGTAGACAAAACCCTTGGCTGAAATAGCCAGAAATGCACCAATGAACGTCCCCTTCTTGACCTTCTTCCTTCTATTCTTGGCGGCGGCTTTTCCTTGATTGCCAAAATCATCAAAAGTTATTGATAGCTTGTAATAGGAGATGAACATGACATCATCAGTTAGACTAGTCAGGATTGGATCAGGGTTGATTTGATGGCAGTGTCATACAGGGAATCCTCAGCGCCATCCCATTGGTTGCTGGCAAAATTGGTAAGAACCCGTATGAAAGCCACCTTCCCATACATCCAGAGCTGCGCTAGGCGCTTGGAGACCCATATGTTATGGTGTGCAAGTTGCTTCCAGACCTGGGTCAAGGGAAACTTGGGATCCCGCTGGAAGAGGGCAAGCATGATTGGGTATGCCTCAGATATTTGTGACTTGGGAGCCTTCTTGGGCTTCTTGGCTTTCCCAATCAGATTCTCCCTGTTCATCAGGTTGTTGAATTCCTGCATGACAGTAGCTTGGGTAAATTGCAACTGGGCAACAATCTGTTCCCAGGACAGACCCTGTAGATTCAGTGCCACAATTTCCTGAAGAATTTGGGCGGTGATGATTTGTTGCTTGGGGCGCTGGGCTGGGGGAGCTGAATCCTGATTGGCTGTAGGGGGTAGGTTGGCTGGTGGCAGGAAGTTGTTCTAAATCAAGGTTGTCATCCTGATTGGTGAGCAGCTTGTGCAGGGGCAGGTATGGGAGCAGGGGCAGAGCTAGACACTAAGTGACTCTCAAACAAGTCAAAGCCATAGGGGTCAGTGGTCAGATACAGGTCAGCTTCCTTGTTACCTGCCTCAAAGGCTTGGGTGTAAACAGGTGCCTCCACGTTTTGAGCCTTGCCTCCATTGAAGCTGGCTTGGCTGCTGGCGCTGTCAAAGATATTGCTTTTAAAACCATTGTAAAAAGCCTAGGATAAAATCACTAAAAGTAGAAGTTTAAAATTTAATGATTTATTTTTATTGTAATATTGAGTCCATATTTGGAAGTTTCTCAAATTCTTTTCATACAAATCTGGAGCCATGAAAATGGATAAAATGCCTCTGTTCCTAAATTGGATAGCTGTTGATTGGCTGTTAAACTGTTATAACCCTATTTTAGGCTGCTCACACTACACATCTTGTGTGAGTTCATTTTGTTTTGTGCTTGTGGAATCTTGCTTCTAGATTGCTCAAATTTTGTTTCATTTTAGTCCTTCTGTTGGTGCCTCATATGAATCCTGATTGGATTATAATATACTCTGGAACAGCATCCATCCATTTCACTTGTTGTGTCAGTTCATTTTGTTTGTGGTTTTAACTACACCTCTTGATGTTTGATATAATTTTGTATAATGGGCTAGTGAAATTTTGTTTTTTGGTTGACAGTCCATTTATTAACTGAAATTTTATAAATTAATTGAATCCTGAATCTTGCGCAACTTGGATTTTGTTTAAATATGAAATAATTTTGTTTAAATCTGAGGTATTTTTGGTTGTTGCCATAGCTTTTAAAACTACTGTATGGAAGCTGCTGGTAATTCCTGAACCTGATCCAACCTGGATGTAATAGTATAACCATCCTATTGTAACGTCCAAGATATAATTAGAATTACAAATCCGTCGGATCTGACAGATTTGAGTGTGAACCAGTTTAGTCTTGACTATCAGGATTAATTCCACTGATAGCCTTGACCATTATACACATTCTGTCTAATTTATGACAGTCCTTATGTCTTGGTAGATTCCTATGAAAAGGCTGCTGAGCTAGCAGAAGATCTCTTCTATAATGTGACCTTATCTCTCCCCTTGCAGACTGTTTATAAGGAAATTCCTGCCTTACAATGTATGCTGGCCAAATGCGAGAAGAAATTGGAAGCTGCTCAGGATGTGCTGGCTGTCTTGCCCCCCTTGGAAAAGATACTACCTGCGTGGAAGTGTTGATTAGAAAGGTTAAAATCAAGGCAATTCTGGACACAGGTTCCCAGTCAACATGGTATCATCCAAGTTAATGAAGAAGATTAAGCTGGCTCCTGACCTCAATTATGCTCAATCATATGGTGCTGCTGGTATGGCTCAGACTAGAGCTATTGGTGCCTACTCTGCCCTGTCCATGAGGTCTGGAAAACTCCTCATTGCATCCCCCACTGTTGTTCTAGAGAACAAAAGCTATGATCTCCTGGTTGGTACACAATTCCTCCAAGAATATAAATAAATTGTAAACCTTTGAGATGGATACCTATTGCTCTTAGGATACAAGGTCCCTTTAATTTTTGAAGAACCTCCACGTCTCCTGGGCAAACGCCTTAAGACTTGTGTGCTCAATTATCCCACAGGTATCTTCTCGCTCAAGTACAGGGCTCATTCCTCCAATATGCGTTACCCTCCTCCTTCCTGTCCTGCAGAGGAAGGCGTGCCTCTTCTTGTCCCTGCGCCTGTCACCATCCCTCCAGGCTCCCAATTTATTATAGACTCCAAGATATCCTACAAACTACCAGAAAAATCCTTCTCAGAGCTATACTCTTCTGATTCTCTAAGCTGGAAGGAGCCTCAATTATGCCCAGGGATCTTAGATCAGACTCATAAAGAACCTGTACAGCTGTTACTAGCTAACATGACTTCTTTGCCTATGCAGGTGTCTAGGGGCCAAGTTGTGGGTCATAGACGCATATTGGGGGCAGATCAGGTGGTGGCCCTCTACCCTTTTGGACCTTCAGCAACTTTAATCTACCAGAAAAAGGTCCTCAGGTTCTCTCCCTGTTCACGGCTGCTGGCTTCCCACAACTATCATCTGTCCAACAAAAAGATGTACTGGAGCTACTTGACTAGTTTAACAATATCTTTACCTCTGGACCTACCAAATATGGACTAGACAAAGGGGTCATTCACCAGATTGATACATGTGATGTGCTGCCTTTCCGTGCTAAGCCTTACCGCTGCAGTAGGGTAGATGATGCCCAGGTTTCTAAGGAGCTTAAACAACTCTTGGATGCTAGACTCTTGGCTTCCTCTCAAAGCCCTTGGGCCTCCCCCTTATTGATCCTTAAGAAAAAGAATGGAGGCCATCATATTGTGATGGACTATTGCCCCCCTAAACTCACTCACAAAAAAGGACTAATACCCTTTGCCCAGGATTGATGATGCCCTTAGATAATTGGGAGGCTCAAAATTCTTCTCTGCTATGGATTTGGCGTCAGGATACTGGCAGGTTGACTTGTCTCCAGAAGACCAAGAATAGGCTGCACTTATCACCTCAGAAGATCTTTACAAACCCACTTAAATGCCCCAGGGATTCTGTAATGCCTTGGCTACATTTCAAAGAGCCATGGATTCTATTCTACAAGACCTGAAGCTCTCCTGTGTCCTTGTATATCTTGATGATATCACTGCATTCAGCTCCACCTTCACTGACCATTTAGAGCATCTCAATTTTATCTTCCTTAAGATTTAAGAGGCTGTTTAAAGCTCAACCCCTCTAAGTATTCTTTCTTTAAGGAACAACTCAAATTCTTGGGCCACAAAGTCACTCAGCCTGGAATACACCCCATGGACAATAAAGTGTAAGCCATTGATAAGATGCTGCCCCCCACAAATCTATGTGAGGTCCAAGTATTTCTTGGCATGGTGGGATATTACTGGCAATTCATCATTGACTATGCTGAACTGAGTGAGCCCCTTGTCCAACTTCTTTGCAACATACCCTTCAAATGGGCTGACAGTCAACAGCAATCTTTTTAAGCGCTGAAGGCCAAGCTCAAAGAGGCTTCCATCCTAGTCTACCCTGATTATGATAAGGAGTTTATTTTGTAAACTGAAGCCAGTGAAGTAGCTGTGGGTGCCATCTTAGTACAAATTGATAATGAGGGTGTTAATTGACCCATGGCCTATTTTTTGCACGTCCTCAGCAAGCATAAGAAAAACTATAGTATCACCAAAAAGGAATGCCTGGCAGTTTTACATGCAGTGAAACATTTACAACATAAAATCTATGGGACCCACTTTACTGTGATCACAGATCATTCATCCCTTAAATGACTGCAGCAATTAAAGGAACCTGAAGGTCAATTAGTATGTTGGGCTCTGCGCTTGCAAGGATACAATTTCACTATGGTACACTGTCCTGGTGCGCAACATCAGAACACTGATGGATTGTCAAGGATGCCTATACTAGCCATCCATCCTGCAGATGCTGCTCAATTATACAAGTTAATAGGGTACCCTGACTCCTGGATCACTGAGCCAGAATACATCTGGGTGGCTCTACAGAACCTATCAAAGGATACTATGATTTGAGATAGACAACTCTTCAAGAAGATCAACAACACCTATCTGCCCTAAATTTGTCCTAGTATGAGAATAATCATTATTCTCCAAGCCCACATTGATACTGGACATGTGGGTATAGCAAAAACTCATGACTGGTTGTTTAAGAACTTCTATTGGGAAAACATGCGCCTCCTAATTCCTGACATCCTTGCATCCTGCCATTCTTGTCAGCTCCAACAACCCTGACCTTCCCAACATCAACTCAAGCTCATCCCCCCTAAGCATGCCTTCCACACTGTGAGGATTGAGGCTGTTGGGCCTCTCCCTTGTTCTAGGTCTGGGTGTCAATTATCTTGGTAGCTGTAGACCATTTTAGCAAATAGGTCAAAGTCAGAGCTATAAAAGATATAACTGCCAAGACCACAGCAAATTTCTTGTTGCAAGATATCTTCTACCAACATGGCTGCCCTCAAGTCCTGCTTTCTGAAAAATGGCACCAATTTTAATGCTTGCCTCACCACGTCTATTGTAGAAGCTATGGGTACCCACCAATCTTTCTCTGCGCTGTATAACCTGTCAACCAATAGAACTATTGAACAAGCAAATTCCCCCCTGGTGTCCATAATGAGGAAACTCATCCTCTCTGATGCCACCAATTGGGATATGTTCCTCCCTTCTGCTCTCTTTGCTTACCAACTCAGTAGACACCAAATAACTGACCAATCTCCCTTTGCCATGCTGTATGGGAGTGAAGCTACAACTCTCTCAATCTTGGGACCCCCTTTGATTGAAGTTGATGTGTCTGCCAATCCTGAAGCTCCTGTCAAAGACTTGACTAATTGTATCATTGAAATTCAGGCAACAGCATATTTAACTGCCTATAAGGTTGAGGCTTTATAAATCTCATCTTCCAATGCTTCTAGAGCCCCCCTCCCTGAGTATCAAGTAGGTGGCCTGGTTCTCTACTACCAGAATTGTACTGGAGGCAGACTCATAAGCTTGACTCCATCTGGGTTGGGCCTTGTGAGGTCACTTTCAAAAAGGGCGTTGAGTATACTGTGAAACTGCTGTCCTCTGGACATCCTTTTGCTTGAGTTCATTCCAAATTTCTCCACAAATATCAACTTCCTGTGTCCAATCTTGAGGAGAAGATGTCAGAAATGGCGCCATTAATGCTATTTTGATATGGCCTTTGAACAGTGATATGTGCAAGGATTTGGCCTGATTTGACTTTGATTATGGGAATTCCTTTCCTTCTGTAAATGGGTCTGTTCCAATGTCCACCCATTCCGGAATACCATACCTGCCCTTGTCTGATCCTGGTATGACCTCACCCCAACGTGACCCCCTCTGCCACTCTGTCTACCTAATGAGTGATCATTGACCCTTGTCTACTATTTAAGTAGAATCATTTATCTTAATAAAGACAAGTTTATCCATATTTGTGTTGGCTTTAATATTCTTCAAGCTTTTTCCTTTCCTTTTTACCAAAAGGAATTCCACATCTTGTATTCCAGGAAATTAAGGTATGTGCCCTTAATTTTGCCCTGAAGGCTAACCTAAGGCTAGCTTTGAGCCTCAAATCTTTTGTTATAAAGATTTACCACCATGTCCTCCTGGGTGTTATCACCAGGAGCCAAACACAACACCTACCAATAGTGAACAGTTAGATACATTGGATGTGGTCCCAAGAAAAGATCATGTGCAAACTATTGGCAAGTCTTTCAACTATCACAGTAGGTATAAAGCAATATATATCTATGACATTAATTAACTACTTTTAAAGTGTAACAAAGCTATCATATAAGTCAATATAGTTTAGCAAGCCTTGTTCACAACAAGCAGTAGTTCAAACTTATCAGCAACAATGGTATACCATAACCCTTAGATTATTACTAAGCAGCAACCATAATTAAAAAGGCATAAATAAAAGTGTACACCATTTACATGTCATAGATAGTCCAATCCCTCACAGGTCAACCAGGGACTTGAATCAAATTTTCCTGATTATAAAAATAACTAGTACTGTAAATTTAGAACCTGAATGTAAAAATATGGGATTTTCAAATCCTTGGTCCAAATTTTGAATCACTTTTGCAGGATGGCCTTTTTTTAATTAAATTGATTTTTTGAGTATTTATTTGAATTTTAAAACTGCAGGAACTCACAGAAACTTTGCAAAGTTCAACTTAAACTGCATATTTTCAATGGGCAAAATGAATTAACTGGAATCAGTTTTGAAGTGTTCAAATTCATCAACCATTTTCATTAAGTTTACTATGTTTTTTGGAATTGCGGGATTGCCAAATCCAAGAACCAAATTTCAAATCATAAATAAATGCCACTAGTAAACTCAAATATTAATTACAGAAACTGGAATCCAAATTTAATATACAGTAAGCACACTAGGAAACGCTAACCCAAATAAAGAAGCTCCACTACAACTAAAATCAAATGAAAAATTCAATCTCAATAACCATATTTAGACATAAAAAGGGATTAAACTTTAAAATCATCCAAAACTGGAAAGTATACAATATTATTCACTTCAAATAACAGATATAGAAATTCTGTTACTATTCAAGGCTAAATCAAGAGAAAATAACTACTCACAAGTAAGCCAATAAATCCAAATAAATACATATTTAATATAAAATATATTTTTTATTTTATTTTTATGGACTATCAATTGCATTCTCAACCAGGTGCTTCACCATCCTGTGGGGCAGCCTGTCCACAAGGGTGTCCCAGAGGGTCCAAGAATAGACCCTGAACCTAACTTGAGGGGAGTCATACCAACACACAGGCCTCCCAAGGTGTCAGCGCCAGCCAACCACCTCCTGCGTCCCAAGCACAATCAACCAGCCTGAATCCAAGACAGAAGCTGCTCTCAAGGCCTGCCACCAAAATCTCCTACACAAGGGTCACTGGAAACACTGAGGTTACTTACACCTCCACCGTGTACCCAGTTGTCACCTGGCCCCGCACTCTTGATCCAAGAGTTGCTGCTTCCTGCCCCGCGTCTTTGACACCACCTACAAGCCATTGGCTACAATTGAGGAGCCATCTGCACTTGTGTCTTATGCCATCATTGACAGCGCCAGCGCAACCAAGCATGATACCACCTTCTATACAAAGGTCCTCATCCCCTGTGTTGAGCCTGGTAGCCAGGATGCCATGATACCTGCCAAGGGCCAGTGTTGGTTGACGGATAGTGAGTGCAAAGCTCTCCTCAACTGCTTAAACAGGGGAATGGCAGTTTGGGATATTGCGTCCCAATTTGGTGTCACGGCCAGGTATATTGGCAATATTAACAGAAAATACGGCAACACCGGGCAAATTTCTGAATCCACCAAGACTAAGCAGCAGCCCAAACTCCTTCAGCCTGTTCATATTGATGCAATCAAGCAGTGGGTTACCAAGGATTGCCACCTGGACACACTTGCTGTCCAATCAATGCTTGCCACAGAGTTTGGGCTTTCTGTCTCCAAAACCCTCGTCTACAAAGCAATGATCAAATCAGGCTTCTCTTGGAAGGTCCTCTGAGTTTCTCCACATAATAGGAACAGCAAGAAAACAATCAAAGATTGACACATTTATGCCAAGACTTATCTGGACCTTAAGGAGACTGGCAATGTACAGTTCTTCTACATTGATAGATTGTTGTATTCCTCCTCACTCAGGTCTAGGCATGGGTGGGTCAAGAAGGAATCCAAGGACAGCATAGACCACTGTGCAGCTGTCTGTTCCCAGACCTATTCCATGGTAGTGCTTCTTGGTCTTCACAGTTTAGACCAATATCAAATGATCAAGGGTTCCCATAATAGCAGGACATTCCTTGATTTTCTCCAAGCCGTCAAGGAGTACCTTTGGATTAATTACCATGGCACAACCATTATTGTTGTGTTGGATAATGTCAGAATCCACAAAGTGGATCTGATTGTATCTGAATTGCCACCCATTGATAAAAATAGCCATTCTGCCAGCCACCACCTGTCTGACTGCCCAATGAGACTCCTCTTCCTCTCCCCATATTCTCCATTCCTTAACCCAATTGAGAAGGTTTTTGGCTGGATCAAAAATAAGGTGAAACAAGGCCTCCCTCAGGACACTGAGGATCTCCTCAACATTCTCCAGATCAGCCAATTTGCAATGCCACCCAATGTGGTGGCAGCTTTCTATGAGCACTTGGAATCCTTCCTCCCAAAAGCCCTGGCCTCCAAGCTAATCAGATAAATGAGCGCTCTGGGTTTTATTTAGTTTTAATTTTATTTAATTTGTTTTTATTAGGACTCAATAAATATTATTTATATATAATAATGTGATGTTTGAATGTATTATAGACATTTAAGAATACATAGAAAAGGTAAGTAAAATTAATTATACTAGGTAAGATGAAAATGTTTTTATTATAATGCACTGAATATTATTATTGGCTTTTGCGTTAACAAATAGTTAAATTAAAAAAGATAGAAATAAATTAGTTTATTTAAATAATTGTGAATTGTTGATGGTACTTTGGCTTTTTTAAGCCACAAATAGGACCTTGCATGTCATCATCTGATCCTTGTTATTTCAGTGTCACTATAGCCACACAACACAACCACCAATGATTTTCATGTATTGCTTACTAATTAGTACTTAGGACACAGGTCAAGTATATCAAATATGTTTACTAAATCACATTACAAGGGAAAGGTAATTTGAGTTCTAAACAATCATTTGTTTAGGACAATAGTGGAGCAGGCCACATGATGCGGATAAATTCAATTCTCAATGTTTATCTATGTGATAAATAAACCTGTATTTGACAAGCTAATAAATAAAAACATTTTTAACTTATTTTTAATATTTGACGTGGTTGCAACTTAGACTAATGTCTTGTAATATATTTAGATATATTACTATTATAGTTTACCTATTAAACTTTAAAATAATTGTGGGGTTCCTGTCCACCAGTCCCCAAAGTGTATCCTGGATTGTAGCCAGGAACCGTCTGGAAGGGGTTGTCATTCTCTAGTAAGGGAAATGTATCTCAGAAATATGTATAGGAGTCAAAATAGGCTTTTATTAACTCACAGAAGGAAGATCCCCTTAGAAAACTTCTGGTATATGGCCCAGGGGTCAAGGAAACAATATGGATTTGCCAATACTTAGAGTCCTCCAACAATATCTTGGACTCCTTGTACTTGGTCTTGGACTTCTGCACCTTAGTCTTGGAAGCCTACTCCTTAGACTTGGACTCCTGCTCCTTAAACTTGGACTCCAGTACTTTAAGCTTGGACTCTGGTGCCACACTTAGGATCCAGCTTCTTATTCTTGGGCTTCTGCTCTGTTATCTTGGGTTGTATCAGTCAAACCAAGCTACTGCTGGTGATCAAAAGGCTTTCAAAACCTCTTGGCAGACACTCAGAAAACCTCAGAAAGATCCTGTCAAAGACCTGGAAAGACCTCCAAAAAAGACCGTCAAAAGACCCTGTAACTTTCCAGCCAGGCACCTTCTTGTAGTGTCCTTTTCCCAACGGTTCTGCCTCCAAAATGGCTTTCTTCAGAAGCTTAAACCATTGCCACTCATCTTTTCCTATAATAACTTAATCTTACATACTTACTTTCTCAAAAGCTTAAAGTATCAATTCACTATTTCCTTGCTTATACTTTAAGCTTTTGGCTTCCAACCAATTATTTTCATCAGGAAACCTGCCAGAACTCTACCAATGAATGCAGAGCGCAGAAATAGACCATTTCTGAAGTTCCACCGGGATCCAACTATGAAAATAATTTCCACAGCTCAAACCGCTCAAGTTGAAAACTCTTCACGCACCAAAGCATTAACCAGTCCATTATTCTGGCACCAGTCTTCCCTGAAATCATCCTAAACCCATTTCAATAGTAGTATACTATTTATACTGTTCTTTTTGGACCTCTTCAACGTTTTCCCCATATATTTACAAATATCATAAAATCCAAGGAAAACGTCCCACCAAAACAACTTTGTATCCTGCTCTCATAGCAACATACCTTTGTCTATCCTAGGAACTTAATAAATAAATATCTTACCCACACTTCTATCCACATTCCTTCTTGATTTTAATACTAAACCAAGGCAAAATATTCCACATCTTCCCACTTTGGCAAATCGATCCGGCAAAATCTCAGCTCATTTCTCCAGACCGCCAGTTCTTCACTATAATCTTTGGATCCTTCAGCCAGCTCATATTACAGCTCTTCAGCTTAATCAGCAATCAGTCCATTAACTTCATCAGTCCTCTGGCTACTCCTACAACACAATCTTCTGGTCCTTTGGCCAACCTGAATCATGATTAGCTAGTCCTGCATCATAATTTTCTGGTCCTTCAGATTATTCTCAACCAGTTCCTCAACAAATCCTCACTAAGAACCTCCTTAGTTCCCTCTGCATACTGAAACTTATTGGTTCCCACAATTCAATATGAATCAACAGTCTGTCAACTAGACTTCACTGTGATCAAAAAGTCCCTCTTGCTATTCTTCTCTGTTAATTCTGTGAACCACCTTGGTTCTTTATCTCAGTCCCCATTAACAGAACTTGTAGACCCAGGCATGAGTCTACATTGAACTGGCGTTTGACTGGGCCCTCACAAGTGGCACTCCACTTAGGCCATTTAACCATAGATAAATGTCTATGTGTTGTCTTTACTCAACCAGGTGATTAAGTAAGAGCTTTCAGTTGCATAGTAATCAGCTCTACTTCCCAGAGGCCTGATCACAAAAAGTTCTGCAGCTTGCTTCTCCAAGCAAACCGCCTTGGTGACACCTCTGAACAAATCTATGCCCTCCAATGCTCACTTTGGGTTTCCCCCAAAGCTCCCATAGGGGCATAAACAAGGACACCCTACCAGTCTGTTAGGTAGGGTGCTTTCTCACAGACCTCATGCAAGCGTATTAGGGTACATAGAGCCCTCAGAGTTCTTCCCCTCCCTGGCAGCCCGTGTTACCCACCAGGGGTCCAAAACCTACTCCCCCCAGACAGACAAAGTTCCCTGCTTGCTATTTTAGTCTTCACCCTTCTGCAGCCACAGTTCCCTACTAGGTGAAGAACTATAGCCCAAAGCAGTCAATATCTTCTGCTGGGTGGAGGCAACATCTGCCTCTTGTAGTCCTATGTTACTTACCAGCCAGGCCTTACTTACCCTAGTAGTCCTATGTTACCTACTAGGCTCACCTTACTTACCCCTAGTGGTCCTATGTTACCTACTAGGCTCCTACCTGAAACAAACAACCAAACTTTTGCTTGGCCAACATTAGCCCCACCTGCAAACCACCAAACATGTGGACTGTCACAACAATCTTAAAATATTAAAATTAAAATATTAATATTTTAATTGTAGTATTTTAATTCTAATATTCTAGTTAAAAAATAAATATATATAAAAGTTAAGTTGCAAGGGAAGATGATTTATTAGAGGGATGCAAATTGCCAAGGGGCATGTGATTATTCTGGGGTATTATACCCCAAAATTATATTTTCTACTAATGCGTCTAATTGGGACCACATACTCTTCTGTATGCGGTGGACAACTCTGGTGCCAATTGCTAGAGGGGTGGCGCTCAGCACCCCAGTGGTGGCTGAGAGTCTTATAAAAGGCAGTTGCAAAAGCAAATTGATGAGGAGTTGGTTCTTGGGAGGTATTGTGTAACTTTACAACAAAGTTAACATAAAACAGTTGTATAGAACATGCTCTACGGGTTGTTAGCCCCACAGTGTCTTCATTTTATCCAGTGCCAGCCAGCAGACGTCCATTTGAAAGGGGACATCCTCCAGCTTCTTCATGTTGGCCTTCATAATGCAGTGTAGTATTAACCCAAGGTAAACAGCAAGATTGTCATGCCCTGCCCCAAGGGGCAGGCTTCTTGAGATATTTTAGTTATTTTTTGGTTTACTTAATATTATTTTTTATTTATTAATATTTGAAAGTTAAGTTAAATTGTTAATAATTTAGTATTCTAAAGTTATTTTACCTTTGTTTTATGTGATTTGCATTTAAATTGTCATTGTTGTTGTTGCTCTGTCTGCCTGACTTTTATTTCACATATATTTCTACTTTAAAGTTAGAATATTTTCATCTATATTTACCTTCAAAACTCCTGCTTGCGTTGCTGCCGCTCCTCCAGTTTTATGTTGCTGATCTGCGTAGAGTACTGGCTTCTGTTTCCCCTTTTCTTTGTCTCTGATACTCCAAAATTCTCCAGTTGCTCCTCTTCTTGGCTGCTTCCTCCCTGGTTATCAATTGTCAAAAGAAAAGGCTTTTTTACTATAAATAAAGAGCTTTTGAAGTGTAGGCTTTAAGCCAAAATTATAAGTGATTTCTTCCCTTCAAACTTTTACAATTTTTTAACTTCAGATTTGTAATTTTAAGAATTTTGTCTTTTTTAATTCATTTTTTAGTTTAGCTTTTCCTTAAATCCAAATGGAACTTGTAAAACAACAAGCCTTAGGATTGTTGTATCCATTTTTTCCCTTAAGGAGTCTTTCAATAGTTATATGTATCAATTTGCCAATGGAGAATATGCTAATATTGATATTCCCTTAGTTACAAATTGTTCACTATTGAACAATTTATTTTATCTTCTTTGCTTAGGGTTTTTACACTCTATTACTCCATTTGTGACACTATATGTTTTTAGAAGGTTTCTGTAAGATCATCTTACAGACAGTTCCTACGTTCTTATATCTTTTAAATTTGAATCCCAATGCTTTGCACGCTCTAGTCTATAACCTTGCACCATTATGGGCAAGACCTTACAGAGATGCAGTTGCTGTGAGGTATAGATTTCTACAAATAAGCAGAATTTCTTGTAGATAATAACCAATCAATTTTTATAGGATGTATTTGAAACTTTGATTAGAGGAGAGTTGGGCATTTTGGAGGCATCCACAACCCATGTCTCTGCAAAAGATATGAATAAAGGTTTCATCTTATTGACTAAAAATGCATTTCCTGTTTGATTTGATATTGATTTTATTAAGTTATTGAATATTGCGGCTTTGATGTTTTCTTGTGGAACTTGAAATTGACTTTTTTCAGGTTTCTTTTATATGTGTTCATAGTTGAAAATTAAAATTTTTCAAGGCATTCAAATATATATTTGTCAAAATTTATGTTGACATTTAATTGGATATCCATCATTCCTTTGAAGTTGATACTTGCGCCTACTTCATAGGCTTCTCTGACTCAAGTTGAACTTCCTTCTGGCGCTTTGAATTCCCTATTCATTGCGTCTTTTGTTGCATATTGATTGATGTTATTTTATACTATTTTATTTATTTGTTTTACAGGGGCTACCAGTGATTGGTAACCCTGGTAGAACCAACTCAGCGCAAAAGCTGCCACTTCTGCAACCTTGTCCCCATCCCTAGTTATAACTAAAGTAAATACAAATAAAACATAAAAAGACTTACTGATTTTTCCCCCTGCAGCCCCCTCAGCCACAGGCGCCCCTTCAGCAAACTTCATGAGCGTTAGGTAGGACACACCATTTTGAAAACAGCACTTCAATTTAGGCCATCTCAAATTTAATTTGAGATGGCGTTTTTTTGCGTTAGTGATTTTGAATCACAAAAAATTTAAAAAAACAATTAACATAGTTAAAATTTACATATACTTTATTAATACGGCATCTTGATACACACCATCTTGATTCCGTCACTTTGAGCCAGATCAATTAAATCTTATTTTGCTAACTTTATTTACATATGAGACCACTTAGTATAGGGCATGTTTACGCCATCTTGACTTTACCTCATTTCAAATCACACTATTTATTTTTAACTAAAATAAGCTTATACCCAAACTAAAACAAAGCCTGCTGTATAGTGCCAGAAGATTTTCCTATAGTATTAATCCAAGACACTTATACTAAGAACAACCTAAATAGACGCCACTATGATAGCTCTTCTAGTGATTGTCATTGCTGGGTAAAAAATCAGTTTTGTTATATGTAATTTATAACTTTTTTATACATGGATACATTGATAAGGGTTCTCTTAATAAAATATTTTAATAGTGATTTTAATATAGAAGGGGGTGATTACACCATTTTGATTTATGTCATCTCAAATTCCACCAAGTTTCATATCACCCAATTGATTTGATGTGGACAATGGATAGGGGAAAATAAGGGAAATTACCTATGACGCCAGGCTACGCTATATCAATTCCCCCACCTCAATTCCTGCTTTCTACTTTTCAAAAGTATCATTTCACGTAAAAAACCATATTAATAAAGAATGTAAGAAATTAACTGAAACTTTGCATATATATTTTTTGATCTCCTCTAAACAACTGGGTACTTTTTAACCCCAGTTGTATAAGCTAGTTTTTGAGAAATTAAAGTTTTACTCTTTGGCCCAGTTGAGGTAACTCCACTGTAGATTTGTCAATTTAATATAAAAAATGGTCAAAAACACTATGTTTTTGAGCTACGGCACCTTGATTACGTCACTTTGAAAACGCCATTTTGAAAGCAAGTTTTCAGTCAAAACTCAAAGTTTTGCCTACTTGCGTTACTACTAAAAAAATTATTTTTAAAAAACAAAAAACATGGGAAATTTTGATATTATATATTTTTAAATTTTCTCTACAATTCTGTATAAAAAATTATTACTTTTTATATTAAAAACATTCTAATTTTTCTCTTTAAAAACAACCCCCAAATTGCTCATATTTTTAAACTAATTAACTTTTAGATGCCTCCCAAGTCAATTACCAAAGCTGCGCCCAAGGCCTTCAAGGCCTCAAAGTTCAAGATCACTCCTCCAAAGGCCAAAAAGGCCAAGACTACCCCAAAGAAGCAGCCTTCTAAGGCCAAATCTCTCCCCAAGACCCCAACTCTATCACCTGAGCCAGAGGGAAACAGTCCTACCCCTCCCCACTCTCCATTTGTGTACTCCCCCTCAGACCCCCAAGAAAAGTTATCCAACTTCAATTGCCACTGTGATCCCACATCAGAGCCTGAGGAGGAAGAAGAGCAGGAGCCTGAGCCTGGTGCTCCTGCAGATGACCAAATTGAGCTCTGAGATCTTAATACCATCCATAATATATGCAATTGAAATGGTACCTTTGCTGTGCCTGCCACTTATCCAGCCAGCTACCCCATCATGACAAAGAAAGGGGGTACCGGCTTTGTTTACAAGGGCTATAGCTTCAGCTGTAATGATAAGAAAAAAGCCATTTGTCAACATAACTTTAAATGTGATAACATTGGCTGCTCATCTAGACTCACTACTTATGGGTTCACTAGATTTAAAGCCCTAACTTTCAACCATGAATGCGCTGAGACTTTGACCCCCTTTACCAACTTATCTACTGGTTTCTTTGCCAGGTGATTCCAACCACCAAAGATCAAACCGCAACTGAGGTCATCAATGATGCCCTCCTTAATTTAAATGATACCCAACTTCCAACTGTTGGTGGTGCCTCAAAACTACAGAGATATTTCACTGATCAGAGATATGCTCTGAGCACTGAAGGCGTCAGTGCTACATCCATTGATCAATTGATCCTTACAGAGGAACAAAAATTATCCCACCATGAGGAGAGATTCCTTCTTCACAATGATGGTCAACACCCCCCCTGAGTGTATTATCTGCTTTGCCACAAGCCAGGATCTATGCAACCTGCTGAAATGCAAGATCTGGCTTGCAGATGGCACTTTCTCAACCTGCCCAAAGATCTTCAGCCAGCTTTGGAATATCCATGGGCAGGTTGGTAATCTAGTTCTTCCCCTGGTATTTTTTTCCTTCCCAACAAGAAGCAGGAAACATAAGTCTGTGCAATCACAATCCTAAAGGCCAAGCTTGATGAAATCCTTCCAACCATTGAAGAGGAGCCCAAGGAGACCAGAGGGCGCAAGAAGAAGACCCTATCCCAAGCAGAAGATGTCCTCATCCCCAAAAATCAGCCAGAAAGACTTACCTACCATGAATATCTGGTAGTGGATTTCAAACAGGCTCAGGAAAATGCCTTTATTTGTGTCTTTAAGAGCTCCCCTCAGGGATGCTACTTCCACTTCTGGCAGGCACTCTGCCGCCGCCTCCAAAAGTGCTCTGACCTCCATGAGCTGGTCAACTCTGAAGGCACCAAAGAGGCCAAGGAAATCTTCAATTGCTTTTCTGCCCTTGCTCTTTTTAGAAAGGAGGAGATAAATGCCTTCTATGACACCCTCCTCTGTCACCCATATATTATAGCCAACCAGACAGCCTTTGCAACTTTTTATTGAGTATTTTGAAACTCAATGGGTTGGTATCTTTCAAGGAGCACACTGTATCAGAAAGGGCAGTGACTCAATCACCTGGAACTGCTTCAACCAGGTCAAAGACGGCCTCATCAAGACCACCTCTTCCCTTGAAGGGTGGCATAGCCAGTTTTCTACAAGGGTCAGGGTTCATAAGCCCAAATTCAACAAGATTATGGTCCATTTAAAAACCCAGCAGGCCATCTTTGCCCACCTCTTTAAGACTGGTATGAAGACCAAGGGTGATCCCCTTAAGCAGACTAAGGCTGTAAAGAAATATACAGAAATCAGCAAGGTGGTCCTTGCCTACTGTCAGGAAATCCTGATCTATCAGGGTTGACTGATCCATATCCCTATCACTAAAGCTGTAGGTTGACACCAGAAGGGACACAGCCAAATTGAAACAGATATTCTGGAATATAGAGAAACCAAAACAAGACTGATATAGTTTACAATCCAGAAGACATCTGAGAAATTCCAGGTCTCAGGTCACAGGGCAATCCAGAAGCTTCTATAATTAGATGTTAGGCATTCTGGATCCTAAATTAAGACACAAACCCAACCCAAAGAATACAACAGGGAATTACAACATCCTGTTTCACCAAGAAGTGAGACAGTGGACTACCCATGCACATTTTTGCATTATACCAAGCGCAAGGCCAGGCCGGCCAAAAATGGATGTCAACTTAGTTGGCCTCAACTAATTCAAGGTATATCTAGGCTGAAGAGGAGAAATCAGCAGCCTAGAATATTATCTCATCTCAAAACCTTATTCAGGTTTGGGATCCAACTCTGGGGGTGAAACTAGTAGCTTGGGGATGATAGGCTAGCAAGTAAGAGTTTTCTACAGCTAGACGTCAGTTTGGCCACTAGCTTTCATACTATAAAGGGTCCTTCCAAGATCACTTGGAAGGCAGACAATTAATACCCTTCAACATCACTACTAGTCTGAATAATAGTGGTGTCAAGTACAGTAAGAGCAACTTATTGATACTTTTAAATTCCTGCCAAACCACCATAGACGGTGTTGCATCTCCAAAGGACCACAGTACTTTCCCATTACTTGGCTTGATCAGCAATGGAACACAGACCGCTGCAACAACCATCCACACTAATTGGAAGCACATCTGTCTTCTTACAGATTAATCTATCCCAAAATGCATAATAAACATAATAAAAACCATATCTCTTCTTCCTCAAGATCCAGAAATCTTGACACCTACTATCCCAAGGATAGAAAGCTTGAGCATCTCCAAGCTATCTCAGTTGCTCTTTCAACCAATGTATGATCCTTCCTCAATAAACTATTCTTCATCTTCTCTCTTATTTCCTTTGATTTTACCATTCTTTGACTTTTTTTTTGGTATTTGGTACAATTTTATGCTTATTTTGAAGTATGGATCAAAGTTATAATATATGAAAATAGTTGTTTTTGGGTATATTTTAACTTTTGGGGTTTACTCAACTATGTTGCTACTAATTGATTCCATTTTTTATTGCAGATTTGCAATCCTGAGGCTTTTTTCAGCCTAGAAATTTTTAATAAATTTTATTTTTTAGGAATTTTTTGGGTAATTATTGCAGCTCAAAAAATCTAAAATTTTTAAACCGTTTTTCTTTGTCAAAATGTCGTAAAGCAAAATGGTGTTTTTACTATAAGGTTGAGATAGCTAAAAATTGAGATGGCGTTTTTCAAAATGCCGTCTTTGAAATGGCGTGTCCTACTGAGCGTTGGCTTCCTTTAATTTTTTTTTTCTGGGCTTGATTTTCCTTATTTTCTGTATTACCTGTGTTTCCTCTTGATTTTCATAAGTTGAATTTTCTTTGTTTCTTGAGGTGCACCTGCTTCTTGACTGTGTTTTGTTTTCATCTGTTTCCATTTGATTATTTCCCTCTTCATTTATGTTTATTTTCTTTGGGGTTTAGTTCCTTCAATCAGTTTGATTTTCTTATTTTTTTCTTTGGCCCCTTGCCAGAACTCCCACAAATTGTAGGCTGCGTCATTGAACTTCAGACTTGATAAGATTGTTCCCTGTAGATTGAGCAACACTTCTTTGTTCTTTTTGTCTATAATATTTCCTAGTTTGCTCAGAGCATCTTCTTTTGACTGGATTAGTGGCTGGCCCTTGTTAACCAGCTTTCCTGTTACTATTTCTGTTATTTTTTATTTCAACAACCTTTTGCAGGTGTGCTTCTAATTTGTTTATCAAGTTATAGATATTTGACAATTTGTTTGAATTACATCAAAAACCTGGTTTTTATAGTACTACCTTTAACCCATGAATATTTTGCATCATCAATAATAGATTAAAAACCATAAATGTAAATATTGCATTAAAATATTGCAATTAGACATCAACTCTTGATATTTTGATATTATGTGCATAACTCAATGCATTTTGTTTAATAAAATCCATTGTAAACTTGGTCTTTTCCATTATAATTCAATGAAACGGACTGTGTTTATATTAGAGAGCCATTAATGCTTAGTACAAATATTGATACATAGTGCATTTTACAGCCTGTATATTTACCTATTGATAATGGTTCTGGAAATTTTTATTCAGATGTTGCAAGGTTTAATAATGTAATGTGTTAATAAATTACTGATTATTGTCATTAATGAGCTGATTTTCTTTGCTATGGCAATTGTGCATTTTCTGATATTTACGCACTAGTATCCAATTGGTTGGCTTCATATCCAATCACACAGGCAATAGGATGTGAAGCCAACCAATTGGATACTAGTGCGTAAATATCAGAAAATGCACAATTGCCACAGCAAAGAAAATCAGCTCATTAATGACAATAATCAGTAATTTATTAACACATTACATTATTAAACCTTGCAACATCTGAATAAAAATTTCCAGAACCATTATCAATAGGTAAATATACAGGCTGTAAAATGCACTATGTATCAATATTTGTACTAAGCATTAATGGCTCTCTAATATAAACACAGTCTGTTTCATTGAATTATAATGGAAAAGACCAAGTTTAAAATGGATTTTATTAAACAAAATGCATTGAGTTATGCACATAATTTCAAAATATCAAGAGTTGACGTCTAATTGCAATATTCTAATCCAATATTTACGTTTATTGTCTTTAATTTATTAATGATGATGAAAAATATGTATGCTCATAATTTTAAGCTATTTGTAAAATGTACAACATTGTATTAATTATGGGGAATGTTGATAATGTAAAAAGAAAATATTATTAATTATGAATTGAAAGAGAGATATCAATTTTAATAAGTTGTCACCAAGAAAAGGTTTATTTTCTAATCAAAGGACGGGAAGGGGAGGGAATGGGCGGAATTAACATTGTCTTCATCTGCGCCTGTGAAAGAGGCAGCATCAGGGATAGTGGGGAGGGAATGAATGGTGGTTTGGGAGTCAGAGTTGGAAGGCAGGTGGCTTGATGGGGGGGGGGGGTTGGGGAGGCAGGGTTTGTTGACTGGGAAGGGGCAGCAAGAGCTGATTGCTTCAATTGCTCAAATTCTTCCTCCATCACATATACTGGCTTGAAAAACGGATGGATTGGTGTGGGGGGAGGTGAGAGTCCTTTCTGGACTTATCACTATCACTTACATAGAAGATAATGAGATCTGATAAATCCTGGACAAATATGGAAGGGAAAAATATGTACCCCTTCTTGATTTGGGAGCATAGTTTATTGTAGGTGGCAGGCTTTAAGCACCTGAGAGCTGAACCAAAATTGTAAAGACATACATCTTCATGATGTATGTCAGCGTGGTTGGTGGGATAGGACCAACAGGTATGCACCACAGCCCTAATTTCTTTGGCTGCCCATTCCTGCTTCTCCATCTCTGCACTCATTACAACTGTGTATACAGCTTGTTGGGTAGAACACTCCTCCAGCATTTCTTTGAGCTCTGCCTGTTAGGCATATCCATCTGCAGTGTTTGATATTGCCAAGTAATGATTGACACCCAATGGGGAAACTGCCAACAAAACTCTGACAAATTGATACAGGATTGGGCCGCGCTTGAAGACGTCAGATTGGATGCGCTTTTCCCCAAAGTCTTGGATACTTGCCAAAATCTTGGCATACAACAAGAAAATGATGTCATTGTGCATCCTCATTGCCCTCCCTTTTATAAAATTTTTTAATAGTTGAAATGTGGGGGTTAGTATCCACCAAACTGGGGCCACTGAGAACCTGATTGGAGAAGATTATGACGGCAACAACTAATCTATGCATCCACAAATTCACTGTTCTCTTATTGGTGAAAATGCTGTGGATTCCCAGTTGGAGACAGACCTGGAACAGGTTTATCTGCGGGTCACGCTCCATGGTAGCCATCATGAGAGGGTGGGATTTTTACCTTCAGTTGAAGTACGGGCACTAGTTGGGGTCTTCTTGGGAGGGGGGGCACAGTTGGTATGAGCTTGCAGGGTTGCAGCCACAGTAGACTTTACAAAACCCATCATGGCCGCAGTTTCCCCAAGATATAAGCATCCCTTGCTTTTCAACCATTTTGAGAAAAATCTCTGGGGTGATCAATTTTCTTCTGCGTCTTGCAGGCTGATTGGCTGGAGGTGGGATATGTCTGTCTTGGGAACTGGTTGTTGCCATATGATTAGCTGTTTCTGGAATCTGGCTTCCTTGGTTTTCACTTGGCTCAATTGACTGGTTCTGGATACCATTGTTGATATGTGATTTAGGTTAGCAGCTTCCTGTGCGTGATGTACCAACAGGGCCATGCTTGAGGACACGGGAGAAAGAACACACTCCTGGGCAGTGCTTGGGGAGGGGTCTGCGGGTTGGGAGTGGCCATAGACAGAGGCTTCACTGTTAAGAGACCCAGTGTAGCCCTGCATAATTTTGTCAAGGCCAGGGAACAGCTTGTTAACTTGGTTGTTATTGGAAGAAGACATAATAAAATTTTTATTATACTTTTAAACTCAAGAAGAGGAATGTATATTTTAGTCAATTTTATTGTTATATATGTTAATTTTGTGAATATTATGATCTAAATTTTAGCCGTCCTAAAATGGAATAGGGTGATTTTTGAGAATGCCTATGATTCCTAAAAGAATTAGCACAGATCCACTCTAGATCCTTTGGCATCCTTTTTGAGACACCTGTCACAACATCTTCAATTACTCCCTCTTGGGGAATCAACACCCCAAGTAAATCAACAAGCAGCTCACCAAGTGGTTCACTGCCCAGGCAATAAACTGGTGGCATCATTATCAGTTAACCATATATGAAAGGGATCACTCAATCCAGGTCCTAGTGGAACACAACTTGATTAAGCCGCGTGACTCATGTGGAACATTACTCAGATAACCCCATGATCTCCATGACGTACATGGACAACATGTGGCTTGTCATGATACTATATAATATTCTATATTCATATCTAATAAAGTATCATTCTCTTCTTAAACTTCCCCTTTTTTGTTTATTATACTTCCCAGAAGTATAAACTTGACAGTGGTAGCACAGGTAGTTTATCCATACCTACCCAACTCAAAGGAAAAATTCCTCCCAAGAAAAGAACACAAGCAATGTTGCTCCCTAACAGTTGGAAAGATTACAAAGTAGGAAAAGACGTCCTGTGGGGTTCCTGGTCACCAGTCCCCAAAGTGTGTCCTGGGTTGTAGCCAGGGACCAGAATGGAGGAGTTGTCATTCTCTAACAGTGGTGAAGGGTTAGTAAGGAGTTTATACTTGGCTTGCATAAGAGCAAACTCCTCTAGTATCTTCCCAATTACCAAGCAAGCGTCTTCACTATACACTTGTACTTCAGCAGGCACCAGCCCTTCTGTAGGCCAATACCAATCCTGTAATAGTCTTTCAAACTCTCCCCTAATGAACTCTCTCCCCTATTCATCATTTCCAAATGCTTTTTCACCTTCTCCTGCTCCTCCTGGGCAGATTTAATAGAGGCAAAATTCCTGCACCCCAGGCAATAGGATTCCTCATGCCCTGGGCTAGGATAGAAAATATGGGGTAATTGACTCATGGGACTTATACTCTCTCTTTACACAGGTAATTTGGATAGGGGTTGTAATAGGCGCTTTATTCACAGTCAGAAGGAAGATCCCCGTAGAAACCTTCTGATATATGGCCTTGGTATATGGGATAATAAAGTGTTTATGCCAATACTTGGAGTCCTTCAACAATCTCTTGGACTCCTTGTACTTGGTCTTCAGCTTCTGCACCTTTTTCTTGGGCTCCTGCGGTCTGCTCTGGCTATGGCTCCTTCTTTCTAGCTCTGACTGCTTTATCTTGGGCTTCTGAATCTTTAGCTTGGTCTTCAGCTCCTTCTGTAGTCCTTCTGGCCTTTTTAATCCATTTGATCCAGTCCCTGAAGAGTCTCAGATAGCTCCCCCTTTTATAGCCTCTTGTTTCAGACCAAAAACCTCTCTTAGAACTCTGGTTTTCAAGAGCTTAAATTATCCTGTTTCTTTCCCTCTACAATATATTAGACTTCAAAACTTACTTCAGCCAATGAAAGCCCTGAATTTTCTGCTTCTGCTCCTCATTTTTAGGCTTTAACTCTTAAGTTAAAGCCCTTAAAACACTGATCAAATAGACTCCAGCTTGCAGCCAATCACACACCTCAATTCAACGGTTTTGCCAAAAAGGTTTCCCTGGACAACTTGCCCTTGACCCTGGTTCAAACCTGAGGCTGTCTTGCTCTGGGTAAACAACTGCTCTGCGTTTCAAACGGGTTTTCTGTGATTCCTGTCACGTTTCCCTGGAAAATCTTGAGCGCTTCCACATATGTTTTACTTAGGCAAATTTTGACCCTTTGATTTTTTAACGTTTCCCCGTGTTTCTCTGTGTTTCCTTCAACGTTTTGCAACTTTAAACCTGCCTGCTATTTGTCTTTTTGTCTTTCCTAGTATTTCATGGCAAAATTTGCTCTTTTGCCTTTACAGTTTCTCCGTTCTCCTTCCAGCTTCTTTCTGGCCTATTTCCTCTCCAATCCTTCTTCTAAAAATCACATATAGCTCTAACAAACTATAGGATATTTTTTCTTCTCTTTCTTTTTTATTATATGATTTTTAATTCTTTTTTAATTATAATCAGGGAGTATCTAATTATTCTTTAACTGCTTCTTTTGTTTTAAATTTCCTCTCCAAAAGTCACTAAACCAGCTTCTCCAGCCTTTACATTCAGTCCAGCTAGCTCATCCTCTCAGTTCTTCAGTTCTTCAGCACCAACTTCTGGTCCTTTGGCCATCCTGCATTATGATCAGCTAGTCCTTTATCATAATCCTCTTGTCCTTCATCTTATCCTTAACCAGTTCCTCACCAAATCCTTACTAGGAACCTCCTTTGTTCCTTCTACATACTGAACCATACTGGTTCATTCCATTCAATGTGAATTAACAGTCCATCAACTAGCCTTCACTGTGACCAAATAGTCCCTCTTGCTAGTTCACTCTGTTAATTCTGTGAACCACCTTGGTTCTTTATCTCAGCCCTCATTACCAGAACTTGTAGACCCAGGCATGAGTCTACATTGAACTGGTGTTTGACTAGGCTCTTGCAAGTGGCAATCCATTTAGGCCATTCAACCATAAATCTATGTCTATGTGTTGTCTTTAATCACCCAGGTGATGAAGTCCGGGCTTTCAGTTGCAGAGTAATCAGCTCTACTTCCCAGAGGCCTGATCACACCAAGTTCTGCAGCTTGCTTCCTCAAGCAAGCCACCTTGGTGACACCTCTGAGCATGCCTATACCGTCCAATGCTCACCTTGGGTTTCCCCAAAGCTCCCATAGGGGCATAAACAAGGACACCCTACCAGTCCGTTAGGTAGGATGCTTGCTCACAGACCTCCACTAAGTGTATTAGGGTATGTTAACCCCACAGACCTCTTCCCCTCCCTGGCAGACGCGTTACCTGCCAGGGATCCAAAACCTACTCCCCCTCAGACAGACAAAGTTCCCTGCTTGCTATTTCAGTCTTCACCCCTTTGCAGCCACAGTTTCCTGCAGGGTGAGGCACTATAGCCCAAAGCAGCCAACATCTTCTGCTGGGTGGAGGCAACATCTGCCCCTGATAGTCCTTTGTTACCTACCAGACAGGACCCTACTTACCCTAGTAGACCATGCTACCTACTAGTCTCCTCCTACTTACTCCTAGCAGCCCTATGTTACCTACTAGTTTACAGCGTCACCAGCTAACCACACATTGTCACTCTTCAGCATATTATCTTTATTTGAAGCCAAATCAACCCTTGCCTGCAAAACAGCATCCATGTGGATCACCACACGTCCCCCCAGGCCTTGTCATCTACAATAATCTCCTTGTACCCATTGACCAGTACAACACCCTCAAAACCTGCAGACTGTTCACTACCACGCCAATCACAACAGCGCTTACGCAACCTGAGATACCCAATACTGTGTTTCTTTGCTTACATACTACTGAGATTGAAACCTTTGCAGGACTACACCAGGAAAACTCTTTGCTCTGGATCAACAGCACCAAGAGAAAATCTGAACAAGTAGAAGTACCCCCAAAGACTCTGAGTCAGCAAAATTGCCCTCCGTGTCACAGGAACTGCTTCACGCTTTGTTACCAAATGGCTATCCCAGCATCCTGACCAGAAGGAAATTGGGAAGTGTTCAAGGCCACATTTCTCAAAAATTTCTCCATGAAGGACTCAGACGTGGTGATTATGACCAAGCTTAAAACCTTCAAAATGACAGGAACCATCAAAGAATACATTGCAGCATATGAAGAACTATGTGACTGTGCACTCAACACCATCAACTTTGATGAATCTGGCCACGCCTGGACTTCTACAATGACCTTCCCACAAACATTAGACGTCAGTTTGACATGACCTGCTGCAAGAACCTTGAGGATGTATTCCTAGAAGGAAAACGCGCAGCTTAGAAGTCTGATAATCTACACGCCACCAAAAAACGCAAGGAAAACCCTGCAGTTAAAAGAGAGCCTCGCCCCAATAAGCAAAAAACCAAGCCAACAGTACCCAGCCTCAAAACAGGAATCACACTGCACAAGCCAATCAGGCCAGCACCAAAGATACCAACAAGGAGTGAAAAGCTCAGGGGAGCGCTTAGGCAAGCCGCTCTCCCCCTATTCACAAGACTTGTACAGAGAACAGGAAGGGACTCAATCACCATGATCCAGGTTCCCTCCAGCAATCCTCTACTGTTTGCTGCCCAATCTAGAAATAAACTCCTTACCTATCCTTTCTGTTTTTGCAGATACCAGGGCGCAGCACTATTTGACACTGGAGCCAATCAATCACTCATTAACAAGATTTTTGCAGACCTCATGAAGTTACCTACCATTTGGAGTAGCATCAAGAAATTCATCATGGCAGACAACCACAGCACACCAGTTACCCACAAGACAAGACCTTTCCAAGCCCAAATTGGAGACGTCCAAACAACAATTAGCGGCCCCATCATTCCAATCCCCAAATACAATATCATACTTGGATTAGATTGGATGCAAAAGACAAAGCCTCACATTGACTGGGACAGTGCCACCCTCACTATCCAGCAAGGAAAATTCCACCATCACGTGTATCCAACACATCTTGACACTCTCATGAGGGACCACATATTTGTAAAGATCATGGAAACAGTGAAAGAAACTGACATCAGCAAAATCAATTGGAGCATACATGCGTATGAGGTCATACATTTCAAAAACACAGAAACTCAACACAAACAGAACCCAATTAGAGACCAGCTAGTCAATGGATTTCCCTCCATATTCCAAGAAACACTACCTGGGTTGCCCCCTGATTAGGGTATTCAACATGAGATCAACCTAAAAGGCAGCGTGCCTAAAGCACAACCCATCTACCGCCTCACACCACAAGAAGACAACGCTCTGAAAGCTTACCTTGACAAAGTACTTGAGAAAGGCCTCATCAGACCTTCAAAATCACCTTTTGGCGCCGCTGTCTTCTTTGTGGCAAAAAATGATGGAGGCCTCTGCCTGGTCACCAACTACAGGGCCCTCAACAAGGTCACAATAAAGAACAGGTATCCCTTGCCCCTAATTAATGACCTTTTTGATGCCCTGGGGGGGTCCCAAATATTCACAAAAATTGATTTGACATCAGGTTACCACCAAATTTGCGTAAACCTGAAGATATTCCAAAGACTGCATTTAGAACTAAATATGTATCCTTTGAATGTGTTGTTCTCAATTTTGGCATGACAAAATCTCCCAGTAACTTGGTAACCTTCATGAATGAAGTATTCAAGGAGCACATTGGGAAAAGAGTAATCATCTACCTGGACAATATCATCATTTATAGCCCCAACCTACAACAACACTAGGAAGACGTCCGCACAGTCCTCTGTACCCTGCAAGAAAACCAACTAGTTGCCAAACCATCCAAATGCAAGTTCTTCTCAACTGAACTTCCATTCCTTGGCCATATCATCAGCAAGGACAGTATCAAGCCAGATCCAGATAAGATACATGCTATAACAGAGATGCCAGCCCCAAGGAACAAGAGCAAACTCTGCACTTTCCTTGGAATGATAGCCTATGTACTCAGGTTCATCCCTGACTGGGGTGCCCTAACAGCTCCCTTGTCAGCCATCACCAGAAAAACAACCAAATTTGTCTGGACACCCTTACAAGACCAACATTTCTGCCAACTGAAAGAGCGCATGGTTACCGCCCCCATCCTGCAATACCCAAACTGTGAGGGTATCTATGAGCTAGAAACCAACACCTCTGATTATGCCATAGGAGGAGTCCTCTGTATCCAAACGGCCCAAAAGGACTTCCTCCTGTATCATACAAATCAAGAAAACTATCAGACGGCAAACAAAGATACCCTATATACAATAAGGAATTGGTTGCCATCATACACTGCCTCATGAAATGGCAATGCTATCTGGAAGGAGCCCAGACATTCAAAGTACTCACCAACCACAAGTCTTTGATATTCTTCAAAACACAAGAACACCTGTCAAGAAGACAAGCCAAATGGATGAGCCTCATACAGAGGTACCCCATGAAAATTGAATACAGGCCAGGTAGAGAGATGCTTACTGCAGACGCCATATCAAGGCTATACAATAAACACATCCTCTGAACTGATGGCAACCCCAACTGACCCATGTTAATAATGGGGAATCTCCAGGAAGGGTTCCCACCTGGCACACCAATGGAAATCCAAGAGAAAGTCCTCAAGAACAAACATCTGTTCAAAAACGTATATAGTACCCTTCACCAAATCCTTCCAAATGGTGACACTGTACCCTACGTCCCGTCAACACAAAAAATTGACACAATCCTCCATTATCACAGAGACTTGGGACACACCTGTAGCAGAAACTTGCATGAATATCTCAAGACTTGCTACTGGTGGCCCAACATGCTAGATGATATCAGAGCAGTACTGGAACAATACAAGATCTGTGAGAAGTATGCCCAAACCAAAGCTCCACCCAAGTCAGTAGTACCTGTATCCATCACACAACCCTTCAAGGTATGGCCGTTAGATATTGTGGGACCTATGCCTGGTGAAAGCAAGGGAAATAAGTACATTATCACCGTCATTGACTATGCAACCAGATGGCCTGTAGCACAAGCCACAAAGGAGCACAAAGGCAATGACGTGAGAAAATTCATTGGCAAAGAAGATTATACCAAAGTTTAGAAAGCCTGGCCTCTTAATCACAGATGGAGGCACTGAACTCTAAGCTATTGACACCAACATCTATCTTGCCAAAAATGGAATAAAACACGTCATAGCCAGCCCATATCACCCACAAGCAAATGGACGCATAGAACAACTAAACGGCTCTTTATTCAAAGCCCTCAGTAAGTTGTCTGCCAAAAAACCAAAAGCCTGGGTTGACATGCTACCAATTGCCCTTATAGTCTGCAGAATACAAGTCAACCGCAATACAGACAAAAGCCCTTATGAACTTATCTATGGTCAGAAACCCTCACTTGTCAGTACAACCACAGGACCATAACTGCCACTTCCAAAGAAGATACCAGACAGTAATGACCCAAAAGTACTACAAGCCAGAAAGGACCAAGAAGCAATTGAACAACAAAGGGTTCAGCAGGAAGCAATCCCATTGCAACAAGAAAGGTTCCAAGTTGGAGACAAGATCTGGGTCATCAATCACAACTAACACAAACTAGGCCCAGGGTTACGCAGACCAGGCATTGTCATGGAGGTGAAGCCCAATAACACCTACCTCATCAAAGGGATTAGAGCTCAAACTGAACTAAAATGTATGCACCATGACTGACTCCATTTGTGTAAGGCAAGAGAAGCCCAACAACATTAAGGCTTCCTGTACCCAATGCCAAACTGGACCAATATCAAGCCTGTATACCAGATACTCTCAAGAAGGTTCCCAAGGCTCTGCCTTCCAGCACCCCAGGGGGAGATGTTGCAACATCTTTAATTACTCCCTCTTGGGGAATTAACACCCCAAGTAAATCACCAAGCAGCTCACCAAGTGGTTCACTGCCCAGGCAATAAACTGGTGGCACCATTATCAGTTAACCATCTATGACAGGGATCACTCAATCCAGGTCCTAAATGGAACACAACTTGATTAAGCCTCGTGACTCAAGAGGAACATTACCCAGATAAACCCCATGATCTCCATTATGTATATGGACAACATGTGGCTTTTCATGATACTATATAATATTCTATATTCATATCCAATAAAGTATCATTCTCTTCTTAAAATTACCTTTTCTTTTGTTTATTATACTTCCCAGAAGTATAAACTCAACACACCCATAAGTTATATTTATTTCAAATTCACCTCATTTTTGATTTGAAATTTGGTTCTTGGATTTGATAATCCCGCAATTTTAGATTTGTTAAGTTTTACATGATGTCTATCATCTTTTTGAAATCCAAGGAATCTCAAATTGTACATTAGAATCCTGCATTTGTTTGCTGTATTGTGTCTTTTGTTAGTTGAGTTATCTGCTCAAGAGATTCAAAATTTGCCAATTTAAATAAACCAAAAAAGTCAAATTAAATGATTGATTTAATTAAATATTTTAATTTTCACTTGGCTGAGTTGCCCACAAAATTGATTTGAAATTTGGACCAAGGATTTGATAATACCGCATTTTTACGTTTAGGTTCTGAATTTAAAGTATCAACCCCTTGACAAAATTACTATACATTGGTATCAGCATTGTCCCTCTAATACTGACCTAGTGTGATCACCCCCTTCTCAACCTATATAAAACCAAACATACTATATCTTTTGGGCCACCTCATGGTATTCCACCACAAGGGATCAAGATTGACATCTCTGAAGAAAAGATAGGGAAGCAATCTCTTTGGGAACCAAACTCTGTACCCTCCACCTTGCCATGTTCTGAGGCACAGCACAAACACCCAGCAGAAAATTCTAACCTTAGGATAGGACTTTAATTTGACTTGGATTAGTTGGCAGGGAAGGGGGAAGGTTTCCTTGTGGCCCTAGATAATAAAACCTCTGCTTGGTGTGGTTAGAGAGAGGCACTGAAGTACTGAAAGACACAAGGACAAAAGTGAGGATAGAACTCAAACTTTATTGGGGATAAAGGGATTTCTTAAATATTATCTTGTGCTACCACAAAACACTATCCACACAGCAGGATCCCTTCCCCCAGACATGAGTGGGGCAAGCAAGCTGCGCAGAGAAAGGGATACCAGCAGCTGAATCTCCATCTCCAGAAGCCAACCTGTTTCAAGGGACGGAAGTGGAAGCAAGAGATCTGTCCTCAAAAGAGCCCATCAAGGGGGACCCAAAAGTGTGTGAACCTGTGCATCCATGGCACATCCATGGCTCATCCACATTTTTGCTCAGCTAGAGGGCCAGATATTCTTGCGGCTAGTGCTCATAGGTAGGGTTCCCAGTAGTCTAACCAATAGTGGTCTTCATGAGGGTTCAGATCCTGGATCTGATAACTGGATCTCAACCCCTGCAGCTGGGATCCCCACAATCAGCCCATCATTGTTGCTGCTGATGCTGTCAACAATATCAACACATCCCCTTCACCATGCATCATTTTTTACAGAAGGTGTTCATAGAGCTTCCTCTTGGTGTATCTAGTGGCTTGGGGCATCTGACCACCGGTGTAAGATACTGGTAATATCCTCACAGCAGAAGTGTAGCAGATTTCAGGTGACGGCCCCCAATCAAGTATCTGCCCCTACCATAATACCAGGGTCTTGCCACCATGCCACCCTGGGGTAGATCACTGGGCCCTGTTTTCAGGATATTGAATGCTGCTTCCCAATAAAGAGACTATTTCATCCTTATTCTTTATCCTTCCCTCTTAGGCTGGTGCCTTCCCTGATTCCAAAGGCAACCATCTGCATTTAAAACGTCTAATTGTAGCATGCTGGCAGCCCCCAAAAGATATTGCTGTATCTTTATTTTACAGCAATCATATTTTTACCTGGAACAAACTTTCCTGATGCTAAGATATGATCTTGATTAAGATCTTCAAGCTTTGAGTAGGACTGCAAAGGACCAAACCAGAATAGTATTTGGGATCACCAACTTAGCAGATGGGGCATGTTGGCAGTCTAAATTGGGACAGCTGCCATCCAAACACTGAGCCTGGACTAACCCTGCTGCTGCTCAGGTGAATCAAGTCTAGAGGGGTCCCCAAAGATTTAAGGGATTGGGATATTACTATTGGGTTCAAGAGCCTTGAGCCCAAAGCTCAAGCCTTTCTCAGATTACAGGCAGCTTCCCTGGGAGCACTGGAAGATCAGGGGTCCAATCAATGGATTTGCGGCAAGAGGCCATATAGTTATCTCTATAGAAAACAGGTGGGTTCAGTAAATCCTGATTGGTTGGGGTTGGCAGGTCTATCCCCCTGTCACAATGGCTGCAGGTGGAAATAGATGGATCATTGATGGAATATAACCCTCTGCTCTAGATGCTATATCACGGAGCCGTAAGGTTGATCATATATCCTAATGGCATGTGAAACACAGCAAGTATAAAAGTAGGGTCCCCTATTTGAGAGATAACTGAGACATTTTGAACCAATAACTGTTGGCTGATGAATACTTCTAAAAGATTAGTATGGCATGGGAAACCGTTCAGGATTACTATAGCAAACACACCACTGTCAAATAAAATTGAAAGGGAATGAGTCAGAAAGGTACACAATTGGCAAATGGGAGACCAGATAATTGATAGATAACTCACTGAGAAATGAGACAGAGCACTGCCTGCTCAACTTTATATTCTACCAAGCCCAGGAATAGATCCTAACAATGAGATTCATCAAAAGGGACCCCCAACCACAGCGGAATATCTACTATGAGGAGGGTAAATTAAGTAGTAGATTGTTACCATTGCTCTGAACCACAATCAAGGTTTGGAAGGCAGCCAACTTTCACCCAACTACATCACTGTAGATTATTTTTCAGCAGTGTCAGGTATCAGAAGGAGCATATTTTTGATACTCCAAGGATCTCTTCAAATCATCTTCTTCTCAAAGTGGCCAGTGCTTGATCACTTGATCAAGGGAATTCTCCTCAGAGTTGTCTCCAGTGACCCTCCAACAGGACCCCACCAAGTCACTGCACCACCCCAATATCACCAATAGGGAGTGCATCTGTTGCCATAAAAATTCAGCCTATATCAACTACCCCATAATATGACTGCACATCACCCTAATAAACCCTGCTAAAATCTTCAAGGCCCAAAAATCTTAACAGGTGTTATTGTCATCTTGAACAAGTTAATGTGCCTTTGGTTTGCTTTTCTCTTCCTGTATTTGACTGGCAATTGTAGTGAAAGCAACTCCCTAGTAGTTGACTATTGAGTAAAGCAAGAGTTTGGTTTTTTGTTGGATTGGCTTCAGGAAGTTGACGCTTTTTTAATTGGTGGTACTTAATGTACAGAATAAATTTTTAATACAAAAAATAAATCTATACAGCTATAGTATACTAAAGTGACCCCAGAGAACTCAAAATGCAATAAATAGATATAGGTCAGCTGATAAGAATAAGGAGAAATAGACAATTACTTATCACTTTGCTATGTAATCTACACCCCTTACCATAGATATTTTAATTACCATAAAAGTTACAATTATAATTAGACAAAAAGAAGGAAGGTAAAATATTATAAGCACTACAAAATATAAGAGGATTATAAAATTTATCTTTTATAAGTTATATGGGCACAGTAGTAAATATATCATGTTTTTCTAGTAGATTAGCAAAAATCAAGACATCTCATTCACTTTTGACTATAGTTATTCATATAAACTTATCATTTATACCTAAAATATTAGTAATACTATCACAAAACTGTTGCAACTGAACCAATGCAGACTCAGTATTTTGAGTTGGGAAAGACAACAGTCCAATAGAAAGGACAAGAACAAATAGAAGAAGGTATTGTTTATTGTAGAATATTGCAATTAATATACCATATGGGGAAAGCCACAAGGCCACAAGGAGGTGGCATAGTGGCGTGTTCCATGTAAGGTTTGAGCCAAGGAATAACTTGTGCGGGGGTCAGCTGGTCAAATTGGTAGCGCTCCTAATTAGGAGGAAGTGCCTGTCATTTGACATTGCCATCAGATTGGTTCATGTTGTTAGACACGTCAAGGGACAGCTCATTGAGCGCCCCCTGTGTATTGTAAGATACATTAGCAAGCAAGTCTGGAAACTTGGTTACAACACCCCCTTGCCCCCTTTTTGCCGTCAGACACCAGGATCAGAGTCTGCAGAAGATCTGAGAAGGTCCACACAAACAACCTTTGTGTGGGGATGGCGCAGCAGGGGCACAAGTAATCATGGTGGAGCTTCTTGGTATTCCCTTGGACATCTTCAAGTTAATAGGTGTGATTATCATAGACTGCGGCTATCTTGAAGGGCCCTAGGTGGTTGGGTTCTAATTTGGTTGAATTGGGGTTGAGAGTGTAGATGGGGTCACCTACAGCATATCTTGCCTCAAATTGCTTTGTCCCTCCATCAATTTGTTTGTGTTTAATCTCTCAGGCTTTGGCACACCATTGGTTCAGGGATGGAGTTGTCAACAGGGGAGGTTTCCCGGGAACTGTAGACCGTAACTTCCCTTGTTAAACTCCTGTCAAACTGTTGGGCGTTCCAAAGGCTAGGGCGCTGGGGATGAATCCGGTGCCTCTGTTAATCCTTGCTCGTAAAATAAGTAGAGCAGTAGGCAGGTGCTTGGTCCATGCGATGTTGGGGTGTTCCTGTGAGAGCTTGGCAATCAATTGAACCAGTGATCCATTTAATTGCTCTACGTGTCCATTAGCTTGTGGATGATAGGGAGTGGTGACTATCCATTGTAGAGCATTCTTGGTGCAGTACACCTTCATGAACTGCCCAACAAGTTCAGGGCCACCATCTGTGATGAGGCGTTTGGGCTGCCCAAAGCAGGCCACAATTTCCTTGTCAATGAAGCAGGTGGTGGCGGTGTGGTTAGTTGTTGCCCAGGCCACTGGCCAACGGGTGAAGAAGTCAATGGCAGTTATGATGTATTTCTTTCCCAGTCTGTATTTGGGGAGGGGTCCCACAATGTCAAGGGCCCACTGTTTGAAGGGTTCCATGGCCTTGATGGGCAAGACAGAATTGGGGGTGCAGTTTTGGACGTGTTCTTTTTGCACAACACACATGTTTCAAGGAGGTCCAAGATGTCTTGACGCATACGCGGCCACCAAATCTTCTGTTTCATGATCTTTAAAAGGTTATGTCCTCTGATGTGACCCAGGGTTTGGTGGTAATGCAGTACAATGTCACCTCCTTGTGTGGTGGGGATGTAAGGCGTCTTCTCACCTGTCTCTGCCCAGCAGCAGACGTTGCCAGCTTCTGTGGTGAACTGAATTTTGTTGTCCTTCAGCTTGGAGATGGTTACTGAGTTAAGGCCTTTGTAACAAGTTGCTTCAGGGTGGAGGTACAACATTGGCCAATCTGGGTCTAAGTTGTCATCCCCAGCAATGGATGTCATGTATAGGCGTGAGAGGGCGTTGGTTGTGACAAGTTCCTTCCCAGGCTTGTACTCAATGCGCAGCTGATAGGGGGATAGGCACTTAACCCAGCCTGCTTGGTGGTGTGTCAAGTGGTACTGCGTGTTGAAGAACTGGAGTGACTTGTGGTCTGTCAGGACGCGTGGTGGAAAGGTGGCCTCTTCCAGGTAGCAGCACCACTTCTTGACGCAGTGCACAATTACCGCTAATTCTTTATCATGAATGGGATAACATTGTTCCAAATTGGTAAGCTTCCTGGACTCATATGCCACAGGGAGGAAGCACCATTGTCAGTTTCTACCTGTAGCACGCCCCCTATGGCCCTGTCAGAGGCGTCAGTCTCAGGTTTGAACTGACAGTTTTGGTTGGGGAACTGCAGTACAGGTGCTGCTATAAGTCTTTGCTTCAGCGTCTCAAAGGCTTGATCTCTGGCAGGGGTCCAGTGGAAGCGCTGCTTAGTGTTTAAGAGTTTGGTGAGAGGTGCAATTAGTTCCCTGCAATTGGGAATTAACTTGCACAAGTAGGAAACCATGCCTAAGAAGGTATGCACCTGACCCATATCAGTGGGAGGCAACATGCTAATAATTGCCTTGATTTTAGCAGGGTCAGGCTTTATCCCTTGGGCAGAGATGGTGTTCCCAAGGAATAACAACTCCAACTTGAGGAACTTGAATTTGGAGGGTTTAGCTTTTAACTGATTTTTCCAAAGGGTGTCAAGGACAGCACATAGGTGTTGGAGGTGCGTGGTTTGATCTTGACTCAAGACAATAATGTCATCAAGGTACACAGCCACACATTTTCCAATCAGCTCCTCAAATGCTTTGTTCATCAACATGGCAAAGGTGGAAGGAGTGTTGGTCATTCCAAAGCTCATGAGCCAACACTCAAACAACCCGTAGTGTGTACAAAAGGCAGTTTTTGCCTCATCCCCTGATACAATGCGGACCTGGTTGTACCCCACAGTGAGATCAATCTTGCTAAAGACCTTTGCACCCGCAAGTGTGTCAAACAGGTTGTCAATCAACAGCAGGGGGTACTTATTCTTAACAGTCACCTCATTTAAGGTGCAATAATCTGTGACCAAGCAAAGGGACCTGTCCTTCTTGGCTACAAAGAAGACAGAAGCCCTGTATGGCAAGAGAAAGGGGCAGATGAAGCCCTTGTCAAGCGCGTCCATGAGGTGCTGGCAAAGGGCTTCATCTTCTTTTGGTGTGAGATAATATAAGGAATGTGCTTTAGGTAGCAAACCTTGGAGTTGTACAGTGTGCTGGATCTCTCAAGGGGGAGGTAGTTGGTCCAGTGTTTTGCTGAAGACGTCCTTGTACTCTTTGAGGAGTGCAGCAAGCGCTGGTGGGGGTGAAGTGGTCAAGGGAGGGGCCGCAGGTGGTTCTGCGCAGATAACTTTGACTGAACATTGGTTGAAGTCTAGTTCCCCCCTTGAAGTTGTACAAGCCTGTCTCTGTTGTTCTAACAAACACAGTATTATGGAGTAGCTTGCTTATTTCAACAGGATAGATCTGGAAGCCCACCCCATTTCTATTGAGGGTGATGACTGAGGTATCCCAGTCAATGTAGGGACAGTTGTGCCAAAGCCAGTTGAGGTCAGCAATTACGTTGTGGCTGAGCCCTGCCATGATTGGCCCAGAGAGCTTGACCTGGACGTTCCCCATTCTCACAGAGAAGGGTACTGTCTCATGGGAAATTGCAACTCTATGGGAGTCAGCTACTTGTACTGCCTTGAAGCTTCTAGGCACTTGGTCCAATTTTTGGGAGTCAGCCAACGCCTGGTCACCATAGTGTGGTTAGCCCCAGTATCTACCAATATTTTGTGGGTATTCCCACAAAAACGGAAGGGATAGGCTAGGCAGGTGACTTTATTTGAAGAGTGGCTTGCTTGAAGTATGGGGTTGTCACTATGGACCTGGAAGACATCAATGGTTTTAACCTCGTGTACACTGTAGTTGCAGGTTTTTTTTGCAAGCAGGGATTGAGAGGGAGGGGCAAGTGGGGTTGTAGAACCTCTTGTAACTACAACCCCCAGGCTTTTCCCTGGTCCTCAATTTGTGCTAGTTAGAGTTCCCCCTTGTGGGGGCATTTGATCCCATTCTCCTGCTGGTGGGGCTGGCAGCAGCCTACTTGGTTATGACCACTACCAGGTGTTGCATGAGGTTGAGGTGGAGCATCACTAGTACAGCGGAAGCCCATTAAAGCCTGATTGTTGGCCTCCACAATGGCCTTGTAACAGTCATCAATGTAGGTACAACAACCCACAGGGACCCACTTACAGATATGGGGCTTGAGCCCATTAACTATTAGGGTCATAAGCATGGCATTCCTGTTGGTTACGGCTTTAGGGGTGGCAGCAAGGTACTCAGGAACAGTTCCAGTCTGTTTAATTGCTAAACGGGGAGTTCCCACCACAATAGGTGAGAAGGTTTTGCTGTAGCAGGATCTCACAGCGTCCTGGAATGTCGCCCAGGTGACTTCAGTTTCCTGACTGGCCCAGTTGGTAAACCATACAGCGGCAGGCCCTGTGAGGCGCCCTGATGCAGTGGCAACCCACATGGGCTCAGGAACCTGGCAGATACAAAGGCAGGTCTTGGTGGATTGAAGCCAACTGACAATGTTGGCTCTTTTGACCCCACCTGCAAAGAATTCCAGCTGGAGATTGAGCATACATTGTGAAAGGTCTGACTGGGGAGGGATGACGCTGGCGTCACGCTGCCCAAGGGGGAGCCAATTATACACACTAATAAAGACTAGCTGGTCTTGGTAAATAACATACCTGTTGGGGATGTCCCCCTTGGGGATTGGCAGGAAAGTTTCTTGATGGGGAGTAGCCATACAGCCCGTAATCTGTCCTTTCTTAGGGGGATTTTGTTTTAGGTAGGTTGTGAACCTACTGCTGCTACCACTGTTGCAACTGAACCAATTCAGATTCAGTATTTTGAGTTAGGAAAGACAACAGTCCAATAGAAAGGAAAAGAATGAATAGAAGAAGGTATTGTTTATTGTAGAATATTACAATTAACATACCATATGGGGAAAGCCATAAGGCCATAAGGGGGTGGCATAGTGGTGTGTTCCATGTAAGGTTTGAGCCAAGGAATAACTTGTGCAGGGGTCAGAAGGTCAAATTGGTAGCGCTCCTAATTAGGAGGAAGTGCCCACAATTTGACATTGCCATCAGATTGGTTCATGCTGTTAGACACGTCAAGGGATGGCTCATTGAGTGCCCCCTGTGTATTGTAAGATATGTTAGCGAGCAAGTCTGGAAACTTGGTTACAACAACACCTCCAACTACTCCCTCTCAGGAAATTTAATCCCCAAGTGACTCTCTGAAGGATTCCTCAACTACTCATTAAGTCAGTGGCACTCTTATTCTTTGCCCATCTATTACAGGGATCAAACATTTCAAGTCCTAAGAGGAACACTATTTGGACAAGCCCCATGACTGCTATGGCATACATGGACATGTGACTTCTCATGATACTATATAATACTCTAAAATTATATCTAATAAAGTATCATTATCTTCTTAATTTTCCCCTTTATCTTGTTTCATATAATTCCCAGAAGCATATACTCAACACTACCTAAAAATATTTAAAGTGAAAAAATTAAAGCTAAAAAGTAAAAAATTAGATTGAAAAACATAGAAGCAAGCAAGTTTATTCTTTACATTTTCCCCCTTATCTATTTTGGCACCTTTAAGCAGAGCAGTTACAATTAGATCAATCTTCTGCTTGAGCTATCAGGCCTTGTATTTATACTTCATTGCGTCTTGGATTGCCTTTGTGAAGTAGGTCAAATTGGTGGTTGGCTTGATAGGGGGACACAGCTGGCAAGATCCGGTAGCTTGGAGATGGCCTTCTCCTGCTCATGTTGAAGGAGAGAAAAGAACTTGTTGAACTTTAGATGAAGCCAAAAGTTGGACTTGAGATGCCTGTGGTAGGCCTCAATTGCTGAAGTTGTCTTCAGCTTGCCATTGACAGCATCCCAATACATGTTCCATGAGACCTTGGCTTTGCCTTACCTTGCCTCTGAGTGACAAACTTCCCAATCTACTGGAGCTCAAAGTCCTCCATGAAAGGCCTGAACTCTGGATGCTTCATTATGTAGGGATCCTTTGAGAGAATTTAAACCCCTGCACAGTGTGCTCTGGATTTAAAAAAGCCAATGCACTGAATTTTTCCAGCATAAACTTGCAGGTGTCCAAGGTATCCCTCTGGCTCAACCTAATAAGCTAAGCATGGGCCTGCACATTTCAAGCAACTGCTTGGCAGAAGTGGAAGTGGCACCCCTGCACCTCCCAACTAAAGAGCTGTTCAAATGCATTGAGCTGAGCAGGCTTGAAACCCATAATATATATGTGGGTCCCAGAGCTCTCAACTTTACCTTTTCCTCCAAGTCCAGGGTGGCCTAATCTTTGTCAGTATCAGGAGAGTTGTTGCGGGAGTGGGAAGGAGTCTTCTTGGCATTGTTGGCAACAGGGGGAAGGAGGGAAAGCTCTTGGAGGAGGATGGTAAAAGCGCGTGTGTAGATGGCCTCAGTGGTCCCAGGAAGAAGGAAGTACACAAGTGGAATTACCTGGATGTCTATCTGGGCATGGATCATCCAGAGCTGGTAGAACATCCAGGGGCAAGTGGGAAAGGTACCATTAACTAGCCAGGTTGACGCCCTTTTCAACTTCATCAGGTTCTGCTGAGTTGAGTAGCAGATAATTGGCCCTTGAAGCCTGGCCCATTGCCGTGCAGGAGGAAGTGCTCCCTATTTGGAAGCTGCTTAAGATCATGGGTGAGCATAATCTAAGTGAGGACTTCAGAGGCCTTGAGAGGAGTGGGATTGGAAGCAATGTGTTTGTTGCTGATGTAATTAACCAACTTCTCTTGAGTTGTCACCAACTTGAGATTTTTTGGGATTTAAGTGCTACAAGGCCTTGATGGCCAAATTGGAAGCTCAGATATTGGCAGAGGTGGGAATCACTTGCACAAAATACCACTTGAGCAACCTAATAGTTAAATGTTTAGGGGCTCACATGTGTGCTCCCCCTTTTTGGCTGTGACTTGTTCCCAGCCTTTGGTGTTCAGGTGGGCCCCACTAGTCTTGTCCTCATAGAAAAGTGCCTGATTTTGGTTGATTGCTTTTGATTATGTCAAAACTATAGGGTCAACCCATTGGCAAGGTTACACAAAAGAGGATCCTTGATCCCCAAACCAACTTCCCCATGACCTGTAGCCAAATGAGGAAGTCAACTCAAATTAATAAATCCAGCAACAAGAATCAGTGACAATCCTGGCTTGGTGAATAGCTCAATTTGGTGCTTCACTCATTACAAGGATCATGCCACTCCCTGCTCAATCCAACTGATTGATCATCACAATCTTGTTCCTTTTATAGTGATTCACCTCAGCTATATAATTCACATATATCAATAAAAATATCTAGTTTTTAATCATTTTTTCCGTGTAACTCTGCTAATACAGCACAGTTACATTATAATATACCATACTGAGAACCCAAAAGTCCACCAGGAGATGGCACTGTGGCAGGTTCTTAATTTGGTTTGGGTTAGAAATATCTTAGGTGAGGGATCAGCACATTGAATTGGCAGCGCTCCTATTTAGAAGATATTGTACATAATTTGACATTAGCCACAGAACACTCCATGAGGTTAGATACGTTATGGGGTGCCTCTATGAGTATCCCCTGTGTATTGTGAGATACGTCAGTGGGCAGAAGTTAATCTTGATTGCAACCCCCTTGCCCCCTGTTTGTTTTCTGGCACCAGGATCAGATTTTTTGAGAGATTCATGACTTTATGTATGAAACCTTTCTGAGTGGGTACAGCATAGCAGGGGCGCAATTAGTTGCAATGGAACTTCTTTTGTTATCTTGGTCATCTTCATGATGATAAGTGTGGTTATTTTAGACAGAAGACACCATGAAGAGCCCCAGCTGGTTGGTTTCAAGCTTTGTGGACTTGGGGTTGATGGTGTAAACAGGATCACCTATGGCATACCATGCCTCCAGGTGTCTTGTTGCCCCCTTAATTTGTTCTTGTTTAATGTTGCAGGCCTTGGCCTGACACTGTGCTGATAAGGGAGTTATTGTGAGGGGTATTTTTCTTGGAAAAGTTGATTTCAACTTTCCCTTGTCCACCCTTCATATCAACAGGAGTACCAAAAGCCAGAGTGCTGGGACTAAAACCTTTTCTGTTGTCAGGAAGTCAGGCGTAGGGAGATGCATTAGATGACTTGGGACAGGGCACCACTGGGCCAGTGGGTATTGCTCACCATAAGATGGGTGTCAAATTGATAATGTAAGATAGGGACCACCCAAGTAAGGACCAAGGGCCAGAGTTGGGCACCATGGAGTCCATCAAGCCTGCAGAGTAATATAGAGTACTCTAAACAGCTGGGTGAATGTATTCTTGGTGGCAGTGGGTTCCATTGGGCAGTCAGGTTGTGGGGTCAGAGGTGGAAAATAGGAACCAGGTAGGCGGGCAGATAATTGTACTTGTCTTTGAAAATCTTGGTGGCTTCACATATCACTTTCCTTCACAACCTATAGTTTTAGTCTCTCTAGCCTTTGTCAAAGGGTTGGAAATTAGTATGTTCTCCAAGTTGAATTTGGAGTAGGCGGGGTTTGGGGGTATTTGGTGAAATATACTAGTACAAAGGGTTCTCCAGAGGGACAGTATAGCACTAGTATAGGGCTGGTAATGGGTTGGTGGGTTGGTCACTAGAGCAGGTGGGCGCCTTTTTGTTGACTTGACTAGAGTTGAGGTGGAAGATCACTAAAACTAAATAGGATAGAATTTTCTGGAGCAAGAGGCTCATAAATCTTTATGATCAAAAATGACAATATGGTCATCCCCATACTGCTATAGTTTTTATACCATATGATTTTGCTTCATCGAATTTTGCAGATTTCAGGTCTGAGAGCATTTTGCCAACAGAGTGCGGTTCTTGAGGCAGAGGTTTGAGGCAACAGATCCTGGTTGGACCAGCTCTGGCAAACAGAAGTGGCAATGCTTTGTTCTGCTGCTTCTGTTCACTACATCACCTGAGCCAGCCAAAAGTGTTGCCAATTCTGGACAGGGGATTGGCGGCAGCTAGTGCTCACTGGCAGGGCTAGTATTAGGCATTGTCTTAACCTCCTTTAGGCAAGCCACAGCCTCTGAATAGGTCTGGGTCCTCAGTGGTTTGGGGTTGGCAACAATCTGGCAACCATTTGGGGAATCTCCCTTAAAAAGCTGGCAGGTTTTGGAGAAATTCAACAACTTGAATCTGTGAATGAACAGGTTGGTGGGGTTCTGTCCATCCTGATTGACACAAGTCATCTTCAGGGGTCCAGGGTTCAATCCTGGGGTTTTCATTAAAAGTATTGAAATGTCATTATTGACATCTGTGGTTAGTCCTGGCTTGTAAGATAGGTAACACAGTTGGAAGATGTTTTGTAAAGGCGTTGTTTGGGTGCTCTTGTGACAGCTTGGCAGCAAGCTGAGCCAGTGTCACAAATGAAAAAATCAGTCAACAATGCTAATGAAAGAATCTCAGCTACGGGATTCAAACCCCAACACCCTGTGGGCCACCAGCCCACAGGCCCAGCTGCCTGAGTTTTTTTGGGCTCAAACCAGAGCCAAATTTGACTTTGGTGAAACTCCTGAGACCTACCAACCTAGAGATACCTGCGCTAATGCCTTGCCTAAAAAAGGATCCTGTTAGTCTTGCCAATGAGAGTGCAGGCCTGGTCAGAAATCCCAAGATAACTGGGGCCACTGCAGTTGGGAAATTGAAGAACTTCCTGTGGAATTTGGGCTGCATGGGGATGAAAAATCCTGCAACTCAAAAAGGGAATTCAAGTTTTCCCATTCCAATCCAGCCAATGAGAGATTCCCTGTTCAGGATGCCACTAAGGGATGTCAACCCTTAGTAGATGATAAACCCGGCCCAAGGGGGATTACAAAAGTTTTCCCATGGCAGATGAGCATACTTATACCCTGGGCTAGCAGGAAGTTGCCCATTGCCATTCTTTCAATAAAGTGATATGAACCTTTGGTTCAATCAGGTCATTCCATATTTGATTTTAGTTATATTTTATTGACAATCTAACCTTTGCGGCCTCCTTCCCCACACCCATCAACCCCAAGAAAACGTGGACTGTCTGCCCAAACTATATTGTCCACCAGGAGCACCCTTTTGCCCGGTACATTTCACGGAATATCCACCTGAACCCAGAATATTAAGAGTTCACTCTAGAGGAAATCCTGCTTTACGGCCCTGAAGCCAGAGCTTGAGAGACTGAGATCATTGGCAGAGAAGGAGCCTGAATTAATGTACCCCCTTTGTTATTCTGAGATAAATATAACTACCTGTCAGCCTACCAAGTTCCAATTACCCTACCTCCTACCCTGCAACCCAACCACCTGCAGGAACCTGTGGCCGCCAATGAATCCACTTCCACTCAGATATTTGGAGTGATGTATATCACTCTCACCGGCTTAATTGATTCAATGGTTCCCTCCAACAGACCCTGGACTATCCTAGGCAAATCCTTATCCTATATTGTGAAGTCAGCTCTTATCCTATGGTGGGCCCTACCCTCTGGGCCTTTAGGCTGTCTGCCCGCAATTTCTCAGGAACCCCTCACGGGATGGATCCCTGACAGCCAGGGAACTATTTAGGCGTTCCACTTGACCATTGGCCTGTGGGTGGTATTAAATGGTAACTATTTGTTCAATAGCATTCTTAACACAATGTAATTTCATGACATTACCTAAAAGTTCAGTTACATCATTGGTGATGAGTTTTTTGGGGCAACTAAAGTGTACCACAATTTCTTTGCCAGTGAACTAAGTGATGATGATGGTGGCAGTGTGGTTAGTGGTTGCCCAAGTTACAGACCAAAATGTGAAATAACTGATGGCAGTAATGATGTATTTCTTTCCCAACTTATCTTCAGGTATGGGCCTCATAATGCCAAGGGACCACTTCTTGAAGGGCTCCATGACCTTGATAGGCAACCCTGACGTGAGCAGGGCAGGTTTGGATGTATTCTTATTATTCAGGACACACATCTCAAGGAGGTCTGTAATTTGCTGGTGCATACAAGGCCACCAGACCTTACATTTTTTATTTTTGAACAGTTTATGTCCTCTAATATGACCTAAGGTGCAGTGGTAGTGCAGGATAGTAGCTCTTTATTGTGTGCTGAGAATATAGGCCATCTTTTCTCCTGTCTCTTCTCAGCAGAAGACATTTCCAGCGTCTGTTGTGAACTGGCTCTTGTTGTCTTTCAACATGGAAATGGTCACGGAGTTAAGCCCCTTATAATATGTGGCTTCAGGACAGGCAAAGCATGGGCCAATCAGGGTCCAAACCATCATCTCCTGTGATGAACGCTGCATACAGTCTGGAGATGGTATCAGATGTGACAAGTTCTTTACCAGGCTTATACTCTATGTAGAGTTGATAAGGGGATAGGCGTTTGATCCATCCTGCTTGGCGCCAGATCAAATGTGACTGTGTGAAGTACTGAAGGGACTTATGATCTGTGATAATTTGGGGTGAGAAGGTGGTGCCTTACAGGTAGCAGCACCATTTCTTGATACAATGGACAATTGCTGTTAATCCCTTATCATGGATGTGATAGTGTTGTTCAGTGTCAGTGAGTTTTCTGGACATGTAAGCTACTGGAAGGAAGATGCATTCATTGGTTTACACCTGTAACACGCTCCCTATGACCCAATCTGAAGTGTCAGTTTCAAGCTCATACTGACATTTTCTGTTTGGAAACTAGAGGATTAATGCTGTTGTGAGCTTCTGCTTAAGTGTCTCAAAGGCCTGGTCTCACACAGGAGTCCATTGGAAGTGTTATTTAGTATTGAGTAATTCTGTAAGGGGAGAAATTAATTCTCCATAGCTGGGGATGAACTTGCATAAATACACAACCATCCCCAGAAAGATGCATACCTGACCCACATTGGTGGGAGGCAGCATACTGGTGATTGCTTTGATTTTGGCTGGGTTGGGCTTTATTCCCTGAGAAGAGATGATATGCCTCAGGAACAACAACTCCAATTAAAGGAGCCCAAATTTGGGGGGTTTAGCCTTCAGCTGATGTTTGAAAAGGGTTTTAAGGATAGCTCAGAGATGTTGGTTTGTGTGTTTCCTGGTCCTTATTGAATACAATCATGTCATTTAGGTACACAACAGCACACTTGCCAATAAAATCCTTGAATGCCTTATCCATGATCATCATAAAGGTGGATGGTGCATCAGTCCTACTGAAATCCATGAATTGGCACTCAAACAACCCATAACATGTCCAAAAAGCAGGTTTGTCTCATCCCCAGGGGCAATTCTGACTTAGTTGTACCCCACAGTGAGATCAATCTTGATAAAGACTTTTGCACCTTCAAGTGTATAAAACAAGTTTTCAATCAGTTGTAAGAAGTATTTGTTCTTTACTGTGACTTTTTTTAGGGTGCAGTAGTTCATGAACAGGTGGAGTGACCTGTCTTTCTTGGCCACAGAGAAAACCGTGGCTCTGTACAGTGATAGAGATGGGGGATAAATATATTTGTCTGGAGCATGCAAAAGGCATTGTCAGAGAGTTTTGTCCTCCTTGGGTGCTAGACAGTGCAGGGGTTGTGCTTTTAGAGGTGTTCCCTGTAGTTAACTGGCATGGTGATCTCATGTGGTGGAGGTAGTTGGTCCAATGCCTTACTGGATGTACCCTTAAATTCACTGTGTAGTTCTTACAACATCAGTGGTGGTCTGGTATGAGCAGGTAGAGGGAAAGTTTAAGATCTGATGGCTCCACCTGAGCACCAGTTAAAGTCCAGCTTGTCCTGTTTAAACTTTTAGGAGACCTGTTCTGTAATTCAAACAAAGATGGTGCTGTGTAGTGACTTGCCCATCATTATTTGGTAGGTTTGGAGACTGGCATTGTTTCTTCTGAGGGCAATGGCAGAGGTGACCCAGTCAATGTAGGGGCAGCTGTGTTGCAGCCAATTCAGTCCTGCAACAACGCTGTGGTCAAGGCCACTCATGATGGTCCCAGAAAGCCTGGCTTAGACGTCCCCCATTCTCACCAAAAAGGATTCAGTCTCATGAGTGATGGCTACTCTTCAGGAGTCTGCTACACATACTTCCTTGAATTAACTGGTTACACACCCCAGCTTTGGGGAATCATCAGACTCTTGATTGACCATGGCTTCAGGGAACCAACCCTGGGCAGCTGGTCTGTTAGTGTCTGGGAACAGGTAGTGTTGTAACTGTGCTGTTTTAGCAGAGTTACATGGGAAAAATATTTAGAAGATAGATAATAATCTTTATTGGGAGATAGTGATTATATAGTTCATGTGAATCAATGGATAACAGGAACATGATTGGTGATCACACGGTAGGATGGTGAAGGGGGTGGCTTGATCCTAGTAATGAGTCAAGTGCCAAAACAAGGTATCCACTGTAGAGGATCATCATCTGTTCATGTTGTTGGATTTGGTAATTTGAGTTGACTTCCTAGTCTGGCTTCAAGTGATTGGATAATTGGATTGCGGGTCACAAACCTGCTTGGTTGGAACCTTGCTGGCGGGTTGAGCCTGCGGTTTTGACAGTGGGTTGTGGGCAGAGTGGGCAGAGTCCACCAGAGGATTTATGCTAACTTAATGAGATAGGAAATTAATTTTCCTAGCCAGGACCACAGGCCAGCAGCCAGGATCATAGTGCCATCACCCCAGTGAAGGTGATATACATTATCCCAAACAGTTTGTTGATGTGGACCAAGGAGAGCTCTGTTACAGACGCAGGTATTGGTTTGGGGGTAACAGGTGGCTCCATGTCTAATTGGTTGGCAGGGAGGAAGTTGTATTTATCCTTGAATAGTTGGGGCTCAGTAATGTGCCAAGGACCCTTCCTGTTGTATCTGGTCAGCTCTTTAGATTGGGCCAAGGGATCCCGTGCTAAGGTCTTGTCAGAGGAGTAGTTGCTGTATTTGGACTTCAATGAGTATTCTGTAAAGTGGATGTGACCAAATAGAGCACCTGGCAGACAATAGGTAGCTGATGGGGTGGCAGGAGAATCAGACAATTTTTGGCTTAACTTGTAGATAACTAAGATAAAATATGGCAATGTTTGGGGAAATCAATATCTCATACCATTTATTTAAAAAAAATAGTGATTGGTCTTGGCCTGGCAGATACTTATACTGCTCTGCCAGACCTCATTGTCCAGTTGGGTTTCTTGAGCTTGGGCAGGATGGGGTCAGGATCCTAGAGGGGGCAAAGTGGCATCAGGTACAGGCAGGTTGCCATTGGCTATCTCTTCAGAATAGGCCTTTAAGCCCTTTTGTTCAACAACTTCATAATTGATATTGGGCAGGTATTCAGGGCCAGCACTATTTTCTGGACTTTGGGCAGGTTTAGGGCAATTCTAATTGGTGGACACACTGATTTTGCTACCCAACCTGCCAGTGTCACATGTTGGTATCTCAGGGAAACTCCTGGCATCTGGCCCAGGAAAGTGAACATTGGTTGCTATAGTGTAGGGCGGGTTTGCAGGGCAAGTATCAAGTCTTATGCCAGGGGCAGGTTTGGGGGATTTCTCATTGGTGGGGTTGCTGATCCCACTGCCCAAACTGCCAGTACCTCAAGTTGCCACTTTGTGGAACCTCTATTGTCAGGCACTGGTGGCTTGCTGTCAGGGATCCAGTCTTGGGCGGCCGGCCCATTGTTTTCAGGGGTAACCTGGGCCAGGTTTTTTGCAGGCAATGCCCACCACAAGAGGGGAGCTAACTTAAAAAGGTAGGAGACAGACTTTCTCACCCAGTACCACGGGCTGGTGGCCAGGATTATAGTGTCAATTACCCCTGTGAGGGTGATATACACAATCCCAAACAGCTTACCAGTATGGTCAGTTGGAAGGTTGGGTGAGGAAGCAGGCATAGGGTTAGGGTCATAGGCGGTTCCATGGGTAGGCTGTAAGCAGGAAGATAGTTGAATTTTCCTCTGAACAACTTGGGTGTTGAAAATATCCACAGGCCTTGTTGGTTGTATCTAACAGAAGATTGTATGTGGGCCAAAGGATTGAGTTTGAGTATCTTTTCTGGGGTGTAGTCCTTGTATTTGGGTTTCAGAGTGTAGTTGGTGAAATGAACGGGTCCAAAGGCTACACCAAGAGGACAGAAAACTGCGGGCAGTGGGCAGGAGAGCCAGGGGATCTTGAACTGAATTGGTAGATAGGAAATACAAAATAAGGCAATAGCTATGTGAGCCAAAATAATATAACCTTTATTCAAAAATGGCAATAAGGTTTGAGCGCAGAATCTATAGGCATATATAGCATTCTGCCTCCAAACTTAGTATTTTCCATAAGGGCTTCATCAAAATATTGGGAAAAATGCGGCCGGGTGGCTAGGAGGCCCGGGTGCAGGAGCGGCAAAATGGCACCTTGGCTGGGTGTTCTCTCATTGGTCAGAACGTCCAAATTGATCACTTGATTTTCTTGATTTTGGGCTGTGGTCACGGGGTCAGGCCCAAAACCTGGGTTTTCCTTTGGTAGTTGAATTTGATTGGTTACCCAAGAGGACTTCAAGTTCATGAAGTTCACAGAGGCACCTTCTCTGCCTCCATTAGGCAATTTGAGAAGCTCCTCCTTGGGCACCACCATAGTTGAACCGTGCTGGTATTCTGGCTCTGGGACTTAGCAGGGGCCTCAGCTTGCGGGAGCTCAACCTCAGCAAAAACGCGGGTGGGCGGGCTGCCAGTCCATGGGGCCAGCGGCCTGCAGGAATTCAGGTTCAGGTATTGAATCCCGCCCTTGGGCCTGGGTTTCCAGGGGTAATGAATTGTCAATCCTGACACTTGCCTGCAAAACCCTGTGGTGTTGGCAAGGATTCAGATCCTGGGAGGTTGGCATCAACTCTAATAACAGGTTTACAGTAATTTTTAAACCTGCTGAGATAGACAGAAAACATCAGCCTAAAAAAAACAACCCAGTCTGAAAACAAAATCAAGGTGGATCCAAACCTGCTGTAATTTAATATAAATCCCTTGATTTTCAATTTTGTTTTTAGACTGAGATGTTTTCATTTTTAGGCTGAGATTTTTTGTTTATATCAACAGGTTTGAAATCACTGCACTATTAATAGGTTGTAGGTGGCTGAGCTCCTGGTCTTCTGAACTGGCAGGCTGCAGAGAATTAGATTCAGGGGTTGAACCCCGCCCCACACCTTGGATTTTGGATAAGGAAGAATTGTTGTTCCTGACACATGATGTGTTCAGCCCAGGTGCCTATCGGGAGATTTTGGGTATTCCCGCAGATATAGAAGGGGTAAGCCAAGCAAGTGGCCTTATTTTGTGTACAGCTAGCTTGGAGGGAAGAGTCATTGCTGTGCACTTGGGATACATCTAGGGGTTTGGCATCATGCATGCTATAGTTGTGGGGGTTCTTGGCAAGGAGAGATTGGATTTGTGGATCAAGAAGGGGTGCAGAGCCTCTCATGTCTACAACCCCCAGGCTTTTTCTTGACCTTTGATCTGTGCCCATTGGAGCTCCCATCATGAGGGAGTTTGTTGCCATTATCATGTTAGGGGGCTGGCTGCAACCTACCTGGCTATGAAGACTGCCAGGTGCAGGACAAGGCTGAGTGAATGTATTGTTGGCTTTTTAAAATCCCATTGTGGCTTGATTATTTACCTCCGCAATAGCCTTGTAGCAGTTGTCAATGGAAGTGCAGCGTCCCACGGGCACCCACTTATAAATATGGGGCTTTAACCCATTGATGACAAGGGTGAGGAGCATTATGTTTCCATCAGTGATAGCAACTGGGGTGTGGCAGATCCAACAAGGCAGCCTGAAGCTGTGGCAATCCACATGGGTTCTGGGACTTGACATATTCAGAGGCAAGTCACAGTAGAGTGTAACATGCGGACAATACTGGTGTCCTCCATAATGCTGGTGAAGGTATCCAGCTGCAAGTTCAGCATCTTTTTGAGAGAAGCCCAGCTGAGGGGGTGGCACAGGTATCTTGTTGGCCCAGGCAGAGCTGATTGTAGATGCTGGGTAATTTGAGCTGGTCCTGGTGAATTGTGTAACCTTCTGGGATATCCCCTTTGGGGATGGGCAGGAAGGGTTCTCTGTGAGGTTTGGCGGTACAGCCCTTACCCTTTCCTTTCTTGGGGGATTGTCTTGTATGTAAGTTGTAGACTGAACCTACTGCTGCTACCACTGTTGCAACTGGCTTAATTGTAGTTCAGTAGTTGGAGTTAGGGGATGACAACAGTCCAAGAGGAGAGAAAATGGATTTGGAATAGGATGATCTTTATTGAGAAGAGATAGGGTTCTTTTATCATTTTAGAAAGCCATTGGGCCATCAAGAGGTGGTGTATATGGCATTTATCAATTTAGGGATTGGCATTGAGCAGCATATGGGGTTTTAGGATGGTTGCCATAGATTGGCCTCACATCTTATAAGTAGGATCTTGTCATATTGGTGGGGGTATGTTTTAGACAGCTATGGGGTGGTTTGATGAGTGCCTGCACACTGTGAGATATGTTGGCAGCTGAGATGTCCAACTGGATTGCAACAAGATCCACATGTAAATTTTTGCAGGGAATCTTTTTACACCAGCTTTACTAGTTTTTGATTTGTAGGATCTTGCATTGTCTTAAATAGTGCTGATAGCCCATTGGTTATGGAGGGTACTGTACATCCATATCCTGTTTTGGATGACCATCTCAGATTGAGTTTTCAAGCTAATCTCAACCTTCATTGGAACAACTAATTGCCAGTGTCGTAACTGTGCTGTTTTAGCAGAGTTACAAGGGGAAAAATATTTAGAAACTAGATAATATTCTTTATTGAGAGATAGTGATTATATAGTTAATGTGAGTCATGGATAACAGGAACATAATTGTGTAGATCACACGGTAGGATGGTGAAGGGGGTGGCTTGATCCTAGTAATGAGTCAAGCGCCAAAACGAGGTATCCACCATAAGGGATCATCATTTGTTCATGTTGTTGGATTTGGAAATTCGAGTTGACTTCTTAGTCTGGCTCCAAGTGACTGGATAATCGGATTGTGGGTCACAAACCCGCTTACTCAGAACCTTGCTGGCAGGTTGAGCCTGCTGTTTGACACCGGTAATATTGTGGATCGCTTTTAGAAGTGATACACTTTGTAGCCATACTAAGATCAGATGCAAGGTTGATAGTTGATCGACTATTATCACGATCAAATGATTCTATATTCATTTAAAAATGTACTTGGAATTTCTAACTTTTATAATTACCGACCAGAAGAATGAAAATATCATTGAGAGTATTTGGACGCTTGTATACGCCTGGTTTTGGGGTACTAAAAAGGTATCTTAGGAGTGATACTTGATTTGACTCTAGGGCTAGTTTAGCTTAATAGATAAAATTCTATATTTAGAGAGGTTCAACTACACCATCAACTCATCATGACTCTCTTGAGACCTGTTCTCGTGGAGGCTTTTGGTCAAGTACTGGGTAAGGTATAGGTTATCGTCACATAAAGAACCGAGGTCAGAGTGAAGGCGTCCAAGGACTTTGAGAAGGGCGCGGAGAGGAGGAAGGTATGTTGACATGTCACGCTTAATGGTTGACGCATGGTTGAGGAGTAAGTAATGACACCAGAGAAGCAAAAATTCAAGATGGCGACAATTCGATTCGGCATGCCCACCCAGAAACTTGAGCAAAGCTGGGAGATGACGCAAAGGAAAGGCGCGGCTGATTAACGGAATGTCTGAAGGCGGCACGCTTTCAAGCACGAGGCGAATATACGCTTTCTCGTTGAGGCGGAATGTCATGGAAAGAGCGAGTAAGTAGTCCTGTTGCGCCAAAGTAGATTTAATGGAGGCGGGTGTGATGTCAAGGTCAAGATCAACAGGATCGAAGAAAAGAGTATCGTCCAGAGAGAAGATTAGCAGCCCTTCTGTAGAAGCAGCAGCCCAAGACCTGCCTGTGGGGGCGAAGCGTACGCCCTTGGTTCGAGCCTCGGGGCGAGTACGGCGGACAGAGAGATCACCCTGCGCCACACCTGGAAGAGTGTCTCGTGCATACTTTTTAGCCACTGCTGGATCATCGCTGGTATTATCAATGAGGTTAAGGGGGCCTGCCTCAGTCATCTGCGATGAGTTCAATAGAGCTTGTGTGCCATCAAGAGACTTGTTGCGTGAAACCTGGAATTTGCGAACCAAAACTCCCGTTACGGTATCATAGATGCACACATACTTGGAATCACCCCCACCAATAATGTTATTGCCGTCACATGTATAGCACAAAGAGTTGAAATAAGTCCCACGGGTGGTCTTTGCCATCTCAGTGGCTAGCCTCCCACCACCAATGTCATTGCGGCCCTCTACAGAGCCGGTCTGGATGCCTTCAGCAGGGTCCCAGAAGGTAACTTGGCCATCGAGAGACGCCACTGCGACTTGGGCGCCGTCCGGGCGATAAGTTAAAGCCAATACTTCCGAGTCGATTTGCAGCAACTCCACCGATTGGCCGCGCCCAAACGCATCCCATATACGGACAGTCTTATCCCATGACCCAGTGGCAACAAGATTGTCGGTTGGGCTGAAAGCCATGCAGCTAATAGGGCCGGTATGGCCTGCAAGCACCTCCAACAACTTTCCTGTCTGCATTGACCACACAAATACTTCGAATGTATCTGTGGACCCTGCACATACAAGTTCTCCGCTGGGATCTACTGCTAGAGAAGAAAACTGAACGGGCTCCGGGGTTGTAAAAGTGCGGAAATTGCGGTAGCGGAGCAGATCAAAGGCCCGCACAGTGCCATCGCGGGAAGCGGAAAGAACAATCTGGCCATTCTTGGCAAACTCAACGGCAGTGACAGGGCCGGTATGGTCAGCAAAAGTCACAAAGCAGAAGCCAGACGCTGTGTTCCACAGTTTTACTTTTCCATCTTGGCCACCAGTTGCAATGTTTTGAGCATCAGGAGAGTACGCCATAGTGTTCAGCTCAAAATAATGCCCCTGCTGCTTAAGCACATACGACTCTGATTGCCACTCCCAAACCAGAAGCTGGCCAAATTTCGTAGTACCAAAGGCCAGCCATTCACCAGTAGAGTTAATGGCTACCGTGTCTATTTTGGTCTGGGAAATACTAACCATTAGGCAAAGATGTTTTAAACTTACCTTAAAGTATGGATGTTGACAAAGTCAGGCATCTCCCAGATCCCAAACGTGCCTTTACTGAAACCAACAAGCAAAATATTGGTTTCCTTATGGAACGCGGTGCTGATGACGCGACTGCCAGGTTGACCAAAGCTGTTGCGTGTTACATAAAGCCATCGCAGTGTATCCATGTTTTTGCTGGCCAAATCTTCAGTATAGACCTCTTCTCCCTTATCCGCCAAGAGGGACCGAAGAGTGGTGAATTGCCATTCCAAGCACATGCCATCACGACTAATAGTATAGATGACATCGCCATCCTTAGAATAAAAGCACCCATGGATTGCGTCCTTATGACCAGATAGCGTGTGTGGCTCTTCATCGTTGGCAACCGAAAACACTTTGCAGGTCATGTCCTTGGATCCAGTGATGATATATCTAAAGGTTAAATGTATTCAAGTAAAGTGGATACTTGCTGTCACCGGACCAGTTAAGCGTTGTAACATCATCGAAATGGCCGATCAGCTCGCGGACTTTGACAAACGGTGTGAGCTCACGATGGGCTCCTGGTGCTCTCCACAGGAATACTTTTTTATCCAAGGCATAGGCAAAGAGCCTAGATTGTCAGACAAGAACTAAAGCGTTGAGACTTACTTGCCGTCAGGACTAAACTTCAAGTCACGGATTCTCCCTTGAAAATTAAAGCGATGAAGGATGAATTTCCTGGCAATATGCACAAGAAACCCTTGGCCCTCTATAAAGTTAAGATGTAATCAATGAAAACTGCTACCTTCGTCTGCTGCAAACAGAAGGCTGCCATTAGGAGAGAGAGCCATGAAAACAATATTGGTTGATGTTTCCACAGGCAAAGTCATTGAGCGATTCCTATATCATTAGTTGTAACCCCTTATACTTACTGGACAAGGTCGAAAAGCGTGACGCGATTCCCAACTGGCGAGATCAACGTGTTTCCATCGGGCGTAAACAAGACATTGCCTTGCTTGAAAACTGTTCCGCAAAGATTGGAGAACTAAATTTACCGAGGTTATATTCAAGCCCCTTAAAAATAATGCGATGGAAAAACTTGAAAAAGTCGAACTTGAACTTGGTTTCGAGTATTTTTAAGATTTACCGCTTCACGGCATAATCTAGTAGACCTTATTTGGCAAAATATTGTTCGGATTAGCATTTAGAAGCTTCTCTCTTTCTAAACTTTTAAAGAATACTTACGCCAAAACGATAAAACTATTGATTTAAATCCTAAATTCTATTATTTCTTAAATATGTATTCTGTTCACAATCTCATACGTAACTTCACATCCGAGAACGTTTCAAACTATTTTACTTGGATATGCATTTGGCAAGAATAATGGCTTTGAAATTAAACATGATCGAGCCCGTTCTTTGAAATCTAACCAAGTATATATTTTTAATCTATTCCAAACATCGAAGGAGAAACTCAAAGAAAAACACAATTTTATAAGGCAAACAGATTAAAGTTATTTATAAAAAGGAGCTATTTTCTTCTTAAAATATTATAACCTTCTATTTTCTGATAACCAAAAACCTAAGTTAGTTAGGAGCCTTTTAGAAAACAAAAGTATTTGCTTAAAGGCATATAAAAGTAGATTCTTGGAGCATTCTTGCTATGAAATAAATAAGCCTAGTTTAAAAAGTAGCAAGGATGGGGCGATTTAAAGAAACAGATTAACCATAACCAGAGCTGATAGGTTCTATCCACGAGCAAAAAATTACCTTAAAGTCAGATTTCATATTAAATATGGGGATTTAAGACTTCTGTGATGAAATATCTATACAATTCTATGGCGATAAGTGGGCGACCAATATCTATATTTGATCAAAGTCCAAGAAAATTTTGGGGTGTAAATTTCTAGCAACCCCAGCTGGAAGCTGCAATCTTTCCAAGGTAGGCCCAGTGAGATCGAATCAGCCAAAGCGAAACCTCCCAAATCGATAGGTTTCTGCGTCGACTGTTCTTTGGGCTCGAACCCACAATTTAATTAAACTTAAATCGGAACAGCAGTGGCCCAGAAATCTATCCAGTTTTTTTTAGGGAACACAAAATTTATTAAGGTTCAGATGTGGCATCAAAAAGAGACAGCCTTGGGGAAAGGAGGATGGGGTTGCTAATAGAGTGGGGTGCATATCAGAGACCCTCGGTGTGCCTGTCCTTTCATTAAATGTCTCCATCTAATATCAATTGGGAAGACTCAACAATAATGTCCATTTGTTTCCTATTACCTTGGAGTGTGTGCCCAAACTTATCTGTTCCTATCATTGTATTCTTTGACAGGGTTCAATACTTCTCTTTCATGATACCCACCTGATTATGTCACGGTAGGTTCCATAATGCCTGGGATTACTCGCCCTAGTTGCAAGGCTCAGAAGTCGGGCAAACTGTTAACCAATTTAACTGATTTAACAGATTTGAATCAAACTGTTGATTGGAAATGGGTTACTACTGCTCCAGTTTTCCATCTGGATTTGATTCCCCCTTGCAAGTTGACACTGATAAATAGATGTAATCTGAGAGTCACTTGATACAATCTCATTTATAAGATCAGACACCAGAAATTAGTCACTCAATGTTTTTTTCATACTGGACCAGGTACTCTTTGGATGATGCAAACAGAATAAGAGCCATGGATCCAGATGGTATTGCTTAGTTAAAATTTGGTACATATTGTAAAATTTTCACTGTTCAACTCTTAAGAGTTGAGTCCTCCCTAAAAATTTACTCAAATAAACCAAATATTATCCTGATCTAACTTTATTTTATAATGCATTCCGTAGTTGGCCTACTCTGCTACATCCCATATAATTTGATCCTAAGTCAAATCATTACTGGAAGATGGGGACCCACTGTTGTTACACCAATGGCCTAGAATCTTAGTGTCTTCCTTGCAGAATCCGAACCAGAGACAGAGTTCATTCTCAATGTCCCAAGTTTTACACAGAAGATACATTGATTCTCTCCCAGTCCATTTACCTAAGACTTTTCTGGTTGGGCTTAATCATTTTTTTTAACCCTAGTGTATTCTTTGGGAATTTTACCAAACATTATCTGAAGCTTTGTTGGTAGTTAATCATCAACACCATGTGGATTTGAGTGGTGATTTTCCACCACATGGAGACTTCTTCTTATTATCTGACAATTTCTGTCACATATTAGGCCCATTGTCAAAGATAATACTGATTCTGGTGGTATGTATGGTCCACAAAGTCAGTTGATATACAAACACCCTTACCACTATCAGTTTTCTTCTCCAGCCTCTCATAAAGTAGATATCAAGTTTTGGGCTGAATCTAACAGATAAGTCAAGCATTGCAGCTACCTTCATCTAGAAACAAGTTGCTACCACACATCCCAAGAATTTATGTTCTAGGTCTGATTTGTGATAGGCACAGAGGCCACATTGCCAAATGAGACAGTCTTTCAGAAATTTTATTTCTGTCCAAAACACTTCATTAAACAACCTCCAGGTTAGTGTTTGAGCATCTGTTGCCACTGTTGGGATAGAGGTGAGCACTGTCATCTGCTTAGGGGTAATTGTCACCAGCCAACCTGCCTCTTCTCATATCTTATCATTTTGGGAAGTTTAGGATTGGGATCTTTGAATACCTCCTTCCCGCATCTTAACATCTTCTCCTTTCTTCTAATAATCCCACATGCACAGTCCAAGTTGTTGTTGATCTGTGTGTTTCAATCTCTTGGGTGAAGTTCTTTGAGCTCCCAATCCAGAGATCCCTGGGTGTAACAGAAATTGTTGGATAGTAAGAAGAAGTCTCCAGGTGGTGAGGAATGACCATGTCACAAATGGCAAACTCCTGTTAACTATGCCCATAGGAAAACCTCAACTACAGGATTTGAACCTCAATACCCTGCAGGCCACCAGCCTGCAGGACCAGCCGCCCACAGATTTTTGGGCTCAAACCAGAGCGGGATTTGGCCTCAGGGAATCTCCTAAGGCTTGATGAACTAAAATTATCTGCATTGAGGCTCCCCACATCAAAGGTTCCTGTTAACCCAACCAATGAGAGTGCAGGCCAAGCCAAAGATCTTGGAATAACTTGGGCCACTGCAGCAGGGGAAGCCAAGAAGCTTCCTATGGAATGCAAGCCACCCAAGGATGACAAATCCCACGGTCTGAAAGAAAATTTGAGTATTCTCAGTTTGAACCAGCCAATGGAATAACTCCCGCAATGGATGCCACCAAGGACTGGAAAAACCTGCTAAACGGTAACACCCAGGCCAGAGAAATTTTTAAAAGTTTTCCCATGACAGATGGGCATACTTATACCCTGGACTGCCAGGAAGATGCCCATTGCCATTCTTTCAATAAAGTGACATGAACCTTTGGTTCAACCAGATCATACCTTATTTGTTATTAGTTCTACTTCATTTATAGCCTACATCTTGCGGTTCTGCACCCCACGCTCACCTACCCCAAGAAACCGCGGACCAACCGCCCAACCTTTACTGTCCACCAGGAGCTCCCTTTGGCCCAGTACATTTCACCGAGTACCCACCCAACCCGGCGTATTTGGAGTTTAATCTAGAGGAAATCCTAATCCACAACCCTGAAGCTAGAACTAGAGAGACAGAGACTGTTTACAGAGAAGGGACCAAAATCACCATACCTCATCTGCTATTCCGCGACAAGTACAACTACTTGCCCACCTATTTAGTTCTGATGGCACCACCTCTCACCCCATAGCCCAACTTCCCGCAGGAATCCAATGCAGCCAATGAATTCACCTCCACTCAGATATTCATGGTCATGTATATCACTCTCATCAGCCTGATTGATTCAATGGTATCCGGGAGCGGACCCTGGGCCCTCCTGGAAAAATTGTTATCTTATATTGTAAAGCTAGCACCAATCTTATGGTGGGCCCTACCTGCAGGACCCACAAGCTGTCTGCCCGCAAGTTCCCAGGAACCCCCTACAGGCAGGATCCCTGAAATTATGGAAATCTAACTTAACCACAGTAACCTGGGCCCCAAGATGTTGATAACTCTTGGGGCATCTTATATGCTATTTTCATTGATTTCTGCTTAATATGCCTATAAGCTAGTTAACAACCTAATTGCATCAACAATTTGACACCAATACAGTACAGAACCAAAGGACGCCTTGCTTGGCGTTGAGAAGGCCAAGACCCCAAATTTGCAAGTCCAGAATTTTATAGTCAATCAGTCCACAACCAAGGTAGAAATGCTGCAGATGGGGAAGCTCACCTTGGAAGAAGCCCAAAGAGCTATGCCAGTTCTCTGCCTCCATTTCCAAGCTAACACAAACTCATACTCCAACAACACTGAGAAAGCCCTTGGAGGGGCCTCCATGCTTTCTGGCAATGCCTTAGACTGGTTTGGGAAGGCCACCACAGAGGACATTGAGTTCTGCCTGGACTACACCCAATTTGAGAGTGAACTGATGGCCACTGGCAACAACCAAGACACCCGCCATCATGCCCTCATTAGTTTACTAGACATTAGACAAGGGTCCTGCACCCTATAAGCCTACACTGACGAGTTCCTGAAACTGATAGCCAGAACCCAACTTGAGGACAAGTTATCAGCCATCTTGTACCGCCAAGGAGCCTGCCCTGCCTTGAAGGAACTCCTTAAACACCACCACCCCACGCTTGGCCTAGATGAACTACTCCTTTTGTGTAGAGGGTTGAGCCTTAACCAGGAAGGCGCCCCCTCTTCCACTCAGCGCACAAACCAAACCTGACACCCAACAGACCAGAAATGTCCCCTGAGGAACTACAACATCACTACCGTGAAGGGTTGTGTTTCTACTGCCATGAACCCGGCCACCTCACTAAGGCTTGTCCCAAGAAGAGTGGTCCTACAGTTTCCCTAGCACAAATAAACACCTTTACCTAGTCTTAAAAATTTATCCAAGTTGAAGTGAAAACACTCACAACATCCCAGACTGTTGAGGCTTTCATTGATACAGGAGCAGAGGAAAGCTTTATTGGTGCCACCCTTAAAAAGGACCTAGAACTAAAGGCTACCACTGAGGGTGTCAAGGTGATAATTAGGAATAGCTCCCATGACCTTGGGTTCAGGTGTGAAACCAAGTTGTCATTGAAAATCAGTCAGAAAATCTACCCAGCGCTCCCCATCATCCTGAACAGACTTCCCCACCCCTTGATCCTGGGAGACTCCTGGTCCCAAAGGCACAGCGCCATCCTGAACTTCCTTAACCAAACAGTTGCCTTGAAAGGGGATAACTATTGTGATGTAGCGCTGTTCCAGCTGGGTCCAACCAAAGGAAACTTCATCACGCTCCTGACCCTGAAAATGGAACCCAGTGTGGGGGCCTTACCTGCTTCATTAGAGAAGTGGAACCACATATTCAGCAAGGAAGCAGCAACCTGTCTCCCCAAACAAACAAAGTATTACCACACTATTGACCTCTCACTCAGCCCTGAACCCCAACATGGCCCCATCTATAGCTGCAATCACAAATAGCAGTTAACACTGAAAGTGTACATTGAGGAAATATCCAAGAAAGGCTTCATCTGTGTGTCCAAGAGCCCTTGCTTGTTGCCACTGCTGTTTGTGGGCAAGAAGGATGGCAGTATGCGCTCATGCATTAACTATCAGAAGCTGAACAGCATAACTATAAAAAACTGCTACCCTATTCCTAATGCCAATGACTTGTGTGATGTTTTGACAGGTGCTCAGGTGTATTCCAAGATTGATCTCCAAGACACTTTCAATCAAATCTGAATCAAAGAAGGCGACAAGTACAAAACAGCATTCAAGACCAGGTATGGACTCTACAAATACCTGGTGATGCCGTTTGGATTATGCAATGCACCTAGAACTTTCCAAAAGATGATCAACACTGTCCTAGGAAAATACCTTGACCAATTTTGTGTTGCATATTTGGACAACATTCTCATATACAGCAAGTCACACAAAGAACACATCCAACACCTTGACCTTATACTGGGGAAGCTCTCCCAGGCCAACTTACACGCCAAGCTGAAGAAATGTGAATTCTTTCAGTCCAAGGTCAAATTCTTAGGATATGTAGTGAAGACCAGCGGGTTTGCCATGGAGCAGGACAAAGTGGAAGCAGTGGCAGCCTGGCTGGTGCCCAAATGCAGAAAGAATTTGAGAATTTTTTTGGGCCTGGCAAATTATTGCAGGGATTTCATCCAAAAAAATTCTCAGATTACACTTCCCCTGACCTGCCTCTGCTCTGAAAAGGTCCATTTTGTTTGAACCCCATAATGCACCACCACCTTTGAGGCCTTGAAGCTTGCCTTCACGTCTGCCTTGGTTCTTGCCATTCCTGACCCATCCAAACCTTTTGTTCTTGAGAAGGATGCATCCAACTTTGCGGTGGGCGGGGTCCTTCTTCAGGAAGGAGGGGATAGTATGCTACATCATGTAGCATATTACTCCAAGAAGACGCTGCCTGTAGAAGGGAACTACCTAATCTATGATAAAGAGATTCTATCTATAATGAGTACATTGAAGCATTGGCGCAGATACCTATGTGGTGCTTAACATCTGGTAAAGGTTCTGACGGACCACAAGAACTTAGTTTACATCTTTAAACCACGCCAAATTAACCAACAACAAGCAAGATGGGCCTTAGAACTGGCCAACTACACATTGGCCATAGACTACAAGCCAGGAAAGGTGAACATGGTACCATATGCCTTGAGCAGGAGAGCTGACCTAATTAACTCCTCTACAGAAATCAAGGACTGCAACACTCATACACTACTAGACCCCACCAGCCTAGGAATACAAATGATGTACTTGAAGATTGCTGCCAGCAAACCCAATGTGATAGAAGCTCAGAAGGAAGAAGCTTATTCAACCAATCTAGTCAAAGCCCTGGCAAAGGACCCAGATTGCCATCACTCAAAGAAAGACTACTCCCTGAAAGGCGCCACCTTGCTGCTCCACAACAGAATCTATGTACCCAAAGGCCCAACCCAACCCAATATATTGATTAACCACCACAATTCAGAGATGGTTGGCCACCCCAGTAGACACAAATCCCTCCTAAGTATCAAGTAGAACCACACATGACTGGGCATGGACAAGGATGTATCAGCCTACATCAATGGTTATGAAACCTGCAGAAGAACCAAGACACATCACCCAAAGCCAGAAGGATTACTAAGACCTCTGGACATTCCTGCTGGACCCTGGAAGTCAGTATCAATGGATTACATAGTGGAACTCCCCCCTTTGAAATCCTTTGACGCAATCCTAGTTATGGTTGACTGTTTCACCAAAATGGCTTATTTTCTCCCAACTACTACCCACTGCACGGCAGCTGAGACTGTCAGACATTTTCACAACTGCATCTTGATGCAACATGGCACACCAGAAGAAATCATCACCAACCAAGGACCCCAGTTCACCTCCCATTACTGGACCCAAGTGATGAAGGACCTTGGAATAAAATGCTGTGTGTCAAACTTCTACCACCCACAGACAGACAGACAGACAGACAGACAGACAAAATGAACAGGTCAATCAAATCCTGGAAAAATACCTCTGATGCTACACCAACGCAGACCAAGACAACTGGGCAGAGATGCTACCCATTGCACAATACGCCTATAACAGCAAAAACCACTCATCCACGTGTATGTCTCCCTTCAGGGCCAACTACGGATTTGACCCCTCCTGGGACCCCACCATTGGCAGCAAGGAACAGAATACTGCGGGGAGGACCTGGATTGAACAAATACATGCTACCCAAGAAACCTGCCTTAGGAACTTAACCCATGCCATCAAGACCTATAAGGAATTTGCCAACAAGAAAAAGACCCCCAGAAAACCTCTAAAGATAGGCAACAAAGCTTACCTCAACTCACAGAACGTCCCCTTACAGATACCTAGTAGGAAGCTAGCTCACTGCTGCTGCAGCCCTTACAAGATTGTAAAGCAAATAGGAGAAGTGACGTACAAACTAGAACTGCCACCTAATTGAAAAATCCACAATGTCTTCCACCAATCATTGCTATTCAAGAAAGAAGGAACCTCCATTCCACACCAGAAGATCAAGACTAACCCCCCGCCCATTCAGGAGGGACGCACAAATGAAAATGAGGTCAAGTATATCCACAGACACCACCTCCACTACAAGACTTCAAAGTACTACATCAAATGGGTAGGTTACCCCACCAAAGAGAGCACCTGGTAACCTGTCTCTAACCTTACTAACACACACAGAGCCATACAGCAATACTTGGACAGGAAGGCAAGTGAGGAGGAGGGCAACAGGAGAAAAGGGGATGATGTCAAAAATGACAAACTCCTTTTGACTATGCTCATAGAAAAACCTCAACTACAGGATTCAAACCCCAATACCCTGCAGGCTGCCAGCCTGCAGGACCAGCTGCATGGCTGCCTGCAGATTTTTGGTCTTGAACCAGAGCAGGACTTGACTTCAGGGAATCTTCTAAGGTTTGATGAACTAAAATTACCTGCATCAAGGCTCTCTACGTCAAATCTTCCTGTTAACCCAACCAAAGAGAGTGCAGGCCAAACCAAAGATCCCGGAATAACTTGGGCAACCACAGTAAGGGAAGCAAAAAAACTTCCTGTGGAATGCAGGCCACCCAAAGATGACAAACCCCACAGCCTGAAAGAGAAATTTGAGTTTTATCAGTTTGAACCAGCCAATGAAATAACTCCCACAATGGATGCCACCAGGGCTGTAAAAACCTGGTAGACAGTAGCACCAGGCCCAAAGAAATTTGTAAAAGTTTCTCCATGGCAGATGGGTATACTTATACCCTGGGACGCCAGGAAGTTATCCATTGCCATTCTTGCAATAAAGTGACATGAACCTTTGTTTTAACCAAGTTATCCCATACTTGATTTTAGTTCTATTTCATTTTCAGTCCAAATCCCGCGGTTCTGTACCTCCCACTTATCCACCCTAAGAAACTGCAGACCAGCTGCCTAAACTATATTGTCCACTAGGAGCTCCCTTTGGCCCAGTACATTTCACAGAAGATCCACCAAACCTGGCATATTCAGAGTTCATGCTAGAGGAAATCCTGGTCCACAACCCAGAAGCCAGAACTAGAGAGACAGAAATCATTGGCATAGAAGGAACCCAATTCACCATACCTCCTATGCTGTTCCAAGACAAATACAACTACCTGCCTTCCTACCTAGTACTGATGACCCCAACCCATACCCCACGGCCCAAATGCCCGCAGGAATCTGTTGCAGCCAATGAATTCAACTACACTCAGATATTTATGGTGATGTATATTGTCCCAACTGGCCTTATTGATTCCATGGTACCCGCCAGCAGATCCTGGACCATCTTGGGCAAATCATTATCTTATATTGTAAAGTTATCTCCAATCTTGTGGTGGGCCCTTCCCTCAGGACCTGCATGCTGTCCACCCGCAAGTTCTCAGGAACCCTCCACAGGCTGGATCCCTGACAGGCCTCCCAAATCCACATGGAGTTGATGATTAACCACCAACAAAGCTTCAAATACCAGTCTGTGAAATTTGCAAAAGATACACTAGGATTAAGAAAAATTATTAACCCTAACCAAAGGAGCTCAAGATAAATAACCTGAGAGAGAACTGATGAGTCTTTGGCATATAATTCAGGACATTGTGAAGTTACTAATGTCTCAGCTTTGGATACAATGGGGAAAACTCCTAGATTTGCGGGCATTGGATTGACATTGGGTGGAGGAAACAACAAAGTGCCAACAGCAGGGCCCCATCTTCCCGTAATGATTCAGCTAAGAATTAAATTTTAGGGAATGTAGTGCAGAAGGCCCACTACAGGATGCTTTTAAAAATAAATTTATATCAGAGGACATTTGATTTTTTTATTGAGTAAAGTTTTAGGAGGACTCAACTCTTAAGAGTTGAAACAGTGAAAATTATTCAACATATATCAAAATTTGACTAAGAAATACCACCTGGATCCTTGGCTCCTATTCTTTCTGCATTTTCAAGTGATTACCTAGTCAAGTTTGAAAAAAAAACCCTTGTGTGATCAACTTCTGATGCCTGTGCTGATAAATAAGATCATATTGGGTGACTCTCATATTACGTCAATTTATTAGTGTCAGCTTGTAGGGTTGAATTGAATACAACTGGCAAACTGGAAAGCTGTAAGCCATTTTTGATTAACTGTTTAATTTAAATCCATCAAATCAGTTAATTTTGTTAACAGTTTTCCAGCTTTTCAAGCTTTCCTACTTGGACAAGTAATTCCCAGCATTATGGAATCTACTGTGACACTGAGGGTGTATATTCTTATTTACCTCTCAGCTATTGGCCCTCATCATTGAAAGACATCTGTCCCACATATTAAAATATACTCTTTGTTTCTGTACACTGCTTATGAGTAAGAAGTCACTGTCTTAATTTGAACCTAGACATCTTAGTAATCTTCTGGGCTCAAGCCCAGTTCACTGCCCTTCCAGCCTCTGTGATTCCACATGTGATGCCAACATATCTCAGAGACCCAACTCTGACATGTGTCTGCAGTGTTGAGCATGGTCAATCAGGCCCAGTACTCTGATGATCTGGAGAGGTTGACAATGGACATCTTAACTGGGGCTGTGTTGGGTGTGCCCCATAAGACTCTGTGTCATAATCACTACCTTGCGCTCAAATTGGCTAGAGAAAGGAACTATGTGTGCCACAAGTGTGAGATAGGGGGCTAAACCAACTAAGTTTGGCTCCCATCCTGTGGAAAAAGCCCACCAGGACACCACCCAGTGTAATACTGGTATGACCGCTGTGAAGAATTGTTGACCAAGGATTGTGAAAAGCCTAATTTGTTAAGCAATTAATGATAAATTGATAAAGGGCCAATCAATTACTCTTTCATAAATTAGTGTTATTAAAAGTACATTAATAACTGTACAGTTAGTGGCCCATGACGTCGTCATTGTGATTAATCATGCCACACCGCTGCCACCCTAGATAATGGGCGCCGGGACGCCAGCAACCCCAGAAATGTGCACCAAAGCTCCAGCAGTAATTATTCTTGGTACCAGAGCGCTGCTACAGTTTACATCAAGCACCAGGATGCCAGCACAATTATTTGCAAGCGCCAGAGCGCTGCAATAATTAACATCAAGCACTGAGATGCCTGCTTCAAGGTGGAATTATGCCAAGGCGCCAGGCTTGATTCAACTGGTTGATTTGACTCTCAATCAAGGTCAAATATAGAAGTGATTATACACCTAAAAAAGGATCAATGATTAATGTGCTAGCAAATGGTGTCTTTGTGCTAGGCATTGCGGGATTATGCCCTAAAATGGGAAGTTGCCCCTTTTCCTGCCAACACAACCAAGACTCTACAGTGCGCTGGAATGTCCTAGAAGACATTATCAGTGACTAATGATTAATAATATGAGAATAACCCTATATAAGGCGTTGGTAGTAAATGCCAGGAGGTAGAATTTTTATCTACTTGTATAGGATCCAATAAAGTTATTCAGTACAAATCAAGTTGATCAATGTCTTCAGAATCCTCACATTCAAAGGCATATAGCAAGTGTGTGCCCCTGCCTCCTAAATCTTCTGTTGAATCTTCCAGTGTACGCCAATTTTCAACAGCCACTCAAACAGGTGTCCAGAGGGAGGGCACAGGGAACAGTTGTGGAAAGTAGGAGCTCAATACCATCAGCACCATTGCTCCAAGTAGCCAGTGAATATACCTGGGGGTGTACTCCTAAAAAACAGGTACAACCTGGGGAGTGGGCTTAAGCTCCTCCACAGAGAGGCAGACGCAAGAGTGTCTCTGCCATAAGGGTCTTTGAGGTCCAAGTCATGGAGGAACAGGTCAAGGTCATCACAGTTGAGGCTCTTCACCAAATTCTCACCAGTAAAAAAGAGATACTGATCCCTGACAGGAAGATCCTTCTGCAGATGCAGGAGGTAGATGGGGTTACCCCTCACATGGTGGGCAGATGAGGATAGCTGTTTCCAGAGATCTGGTAAATTTGACCAAATCATAGTAGAACTGGGATCAAGATAAACACTGCAAACTTGAGCGCTGGGAGCAAATTTTTTGAAATTGCTAGTCAATTTAGGATCCTTGGGGGACAGGAGGTATATAATTCAGAGAAAATCTGAAAGCCAGGGATGGTTTTGGTAATTTTTAATAAAAATAGAGGTCTCAGAAGCCTTAAGAAACCGGCAGAACACCAGGAAAAGACTTTAACGTTAAGGAAATGAACTTGGGTTTGAAGTCAAGCAAAAACTTAAAATTTACAAACTTAAAGTACGTGATTATAGTAGTTTCCACACTAATATTTTGTCTCAAACGGGTTTCAAAAGTTCAGTGTGTAATTCTTAATGTTGACTTCTAGGGCTCTGTAAATATGACAGACAACCAGAGGAAGGCAAAGGTAAAGGAGAATGATGATTTTATTAATAATTCCAATGTGAGAGGCTCAAACTGGGCCTCCAAATTAAAAACTTGAGGTGATAAAATCAAACTTTTAATTGATAAGAATGAGCAAGCAGGGGAACAAAAGTCCCCTGTCTTTCTTTAAGGAACCAGATCTGAATCTTCAAGGTCATCTGACCCAGGCAGAGAGCCTGATTGGCCAGGGGAGAACTTTGCAAGGGAATTTCAAGAGGGTTGGATAGTTTCCAATTAATTTCCAGTTTAACCTCTGATTGGCTGGCGTCTATGGAATACTTCAGGGCCTCATTGATCCCAGCTGAATATATATATTTTTGGCATCAAATTGGCACATACTGATTGGTGAGATTGCCATTGTTTTAAATGGGGGCAAAACCAAGCCAACAAGTAGTCCAAATTGATCAGGGATTCTTCCCAGGTTGGAACAAAAATATGGGAACCAGTGGGTACTGTCTGGGAAGGGTGAACCAGGATAAATCTCTCATCAGTTGTGTGTGCTAAGTCCTCTAGAAAATTCAGGGGTTTAGCAGGGATTTGAG
>QTSX02002382.1:0-60474 GCA_014839935.2 Entomophthora muscae
GGCTGCTGAAGTTGCTGACACTGTATTCAAGAATGTGTCAGTTTTGCTTCCCCTCCAAACTGTCTACAAGGAGTTTCCAGGCTTGAGATGCATGATTGAAAAGTGGGAAAAAGGGCTAGCAAAAGCTCAAGACATCCTGGCTGTCCTTTCACCCTTTGGTTGTACTACCACTTGTGTGGAAATATCCATCCAGAAGGTGAAAATCAAGGCTTTCCTGGATACTGGATTGCCTGTTAATGTTGTCTCCTCAAAGCTTGTCAAAAAGCTCAAGCTTGCCTCCGACCTTAATTATCATCAGTTGTATGGTACAGCTGGACTATCCATGACTTGCACCATAGGGCATATTCTGCTCTCCCCATATGGTTTGGTAAGCCTCTCTTAGCTGCACCTGCTGTTGTCCTGGAGAATGAGAGCTACAATCTCTTAGTTGGTACCCATTTCCTTAGGGAATATAATGGAATCATCAACTTAAAGGACAGCTACCTCTCTATCCTGGGGTACAAGGTCCCTCTGATCTTTGAGGCGCCAGTTAAAGTTCCCAGGAAACGCCTTAAGACATGTGCTTTAGAATATCCCACAAGTGTTTTTACTCTAAAATACCATACCCACTCCTCCAACATGAAGTGTCCGCCTATGGCTTGCCCTGCGTCTGAGGGGATCCCTCTTCTGGCTACTTCCACTATAACCATTCCCCCTGGCTCTCAAGCCATCCTGGACTCCCAAATATTGTATGAGCTACCTGAGCGTACTTTCCTAGAGTTGTACTCCCCTCCCTTGCTAGGTTGCAATGAGCCTTACCTCTGTCCTGGAATCCTAGATGTCTCCCATAAAGACCCTGTTCAATTGGTGGTAGCCAAACTTAACTGCTCTCCCCATACATGTGTCTAGAGGGCAGGCTGTTGGTTATGGCAAACTAATAAATTCTCCCAATGTCCTGTCACTTCATCCCTTTAGTACATTCCAGGATTTTAACCTACCTGAAGACAAGCCCCATGTCCTATCCTTGTATACTGTGCAAGACTTCCCACAACTATCTCCAGTCCAACAGAAGGAGGTGCTTGATTTGCTAGACCAGCTTTCAGATATCTTTGCTAAAGACAGCACTGACTATGGTCTAGCCAAAGGCGTTATCCACCAGATCAATACTGGAGATGCTCCCTCTTCTGCACTAAACCATATTGCCGCAGTTGTGTGAAGGACACTCAGGTGTCTAAAGAGCTCAAACAACTGCTAGACACTGGGCTACTGGCCCCCTCCCAAAGTCCTTGGGCTTCTCCCTTACTCATCTTGAAAAAGAAGGATGGAGGTCATTGTATTTTGATGGACTATCAACAATTGAACTCTTTAACCAAGAAGGATTCCTACCCTTTGCCGTGTATTGATGATGCTCTCTGCTGTCTTAGAGGCTCTAAGTTCTTCTCTGTGATGGATCTGGCATCTGGATACTGGCAAGTTGACCTTTTGCCCAAGGACCGTCAAAAAGGCTGCGCTCATTACATCTGAAGGGCTGTTTGAGCCTACACATATGCTGCAGGGACTCTGCAATGCCCTGGCTACCTTCCAACAAGCCATGGACTCCATCTTCCACAACTTGAAACTTTCATGTGTCCTAGTATACTTAGATGATATAACAGTTTTCAGTGCTACCTTTACAGACCACCTGGCTCATTTCAAAGAAGTGTTCATAAAGATTTGAGAGGCTGGTCTCAAGCTGAAACCATCTAAGTGTGCTTTCTTCAAAAAGTGTCTTGAATTCTTGGGCCATGAAGTAACCCAGACAGGGATTTGCCCCATGACCAAGAAGGTTGAAGCCATCAACAAAATGCTTCCACCCAACAACCTGTGAGAAGTACAAGTCTTTTTGGGTATGATGGGCTACTACAGACTGTCCATCCCTAACTTTGCTGATACTAGTGAACCTTTGGTCCAGTTGTTACGTAATGTCCCTTTTGAATGGTCAGCTAGCCAGAAGCAAGCCTTTGAGACCCTCAAACAGAAGCTCAAAGAGGCTCTCATCCTAGTGTATCCTGACTACAATAAGGAGTTCATCTTATACACTGATGCTAGCAACCTGGCTATTGGAGCCATCTTGGCACAACTAGACAATGAAAATGTGGATCATCCTGTGGTTTATACTTCTCGTGTCCTGAACAAGCATGAGAAGAATTACAGTGTTACAAAGAAAGAATGTCTTGCTGTGTTTCATGCAGTTAAGCAGCTCTGCCATTATGTGTATGGCATCCATTTTACAGTGGTCACTGATCACACCTCCCTTAAGTGATTATAACAGCTTAAAGAGCCAGAAGGACAACTAGCTAGATGGGCTCTCCTCCTGCAAGGTTACAACTTTACTGTGCTACATTGTCCCAGGATTCAACACCAGAATGCTGATGGCTTATCCAGAATGCCCATCCTTGCTCTACACCCTGCTGAGGCTGATCAACTGTATGAACTAATTAGGTATCCTTCTTCTTGGGAAAATAAGACAGAAGAAGTTTGAATAGCCCTGTCCAAACTATCTGAGGATATACTTATTTGGGACAATCAACTCTTCAAGAAAGTATGAGACTAGCATCTGCCTTATGTATAACCTAGTCTCCGCCTTTTGTTGGTGCTTCAAGCCCATAAAGAGACAAAGCATGGGGGCATTGCCAAGACCTTTGACTGGCTCCAGAAAAATTATTTCTGGGAAAACCTCCATCTGCTGATTCCAGACATCATAGCTAGTTGCCACGACTGCCAGCTCCAGCAACCTTGAGCTGCCTCTCACAAGTTTAAGGTAGTCCCCCCTCAACATGCCTTTCACACTGTTAGCATTGATGCTGTAGGGCCTTTTCCCACTCCCACTCTGGTTGTTGATTTATCTTAATTGCTGTTGACCATTTCAGCAAGTGGGTAGAAGCTTGCCCTACTAAAGACATCACCGCTAAGACAACTGCTGCCTTCCTTTTGCAAGATGTTTTCTACTGCCATGGCTGCCCTCAAGTGTTGCTATCTGACAATGGGACTAACTTTAACGCTAAGTTGATAACCTCTGTTGTTGAAGCCTTGGGGTCTCACCAGTCTTTCTCTGCCCCCTATAACCCTTCTACTAATGGAGCAGTTAGCGTTCAAATTTGACACTGGTTTCTATCATGAGGAAACTCACTTACTCTGATACTGCAAACTGGGATCTATACTTACCCGCTGCTCTCTTTGCTATTGCCTTAGCAAACATTGTGTCACTGGGTATTCCCTCTTTGCTATGCTGTATGGGCGTGAGGCCACCACTCTGTCACTCTTGGGGGGCCCTACTCTTCTCTGATAAGGCCTTGAGTTCCAACAACCATATCAAGTATCTAGTCAATCACATAATTGACATACAGGCCACAGCTTATACCTCTGAATATAAGACCAAGGTGCTTGAGCTCTCTCCCAGCAATGCTGGTTGCTCTTCCTTGCCTGAGTTCAACATTGGGGACCATCTTCTCTACTATCAGCATAGAGTAGAAAGACGCGCTCACAAGCTAGATATGTTATGGGTTGGCCCTCTAGAAGTGACCTTCAAGCAAGGGCCCAAGTACACCGTGAAACTCCTCTCCAGTGGTTGTCTGTTTGCCTGAGTACATGCCAAGTTTCTCTGCAAGTACTACCCCCTAAGGCCAATCTAGAGGGGGGCAATGTTGTGAATGCCGTCATTTACTGTGTTTTGATTTTGCCTTTGTTGGGTTATTTCAAGGACAAATACCTTGCTTTTGCTCCTCAAAATGAGTCTATTTCTGAAGTGGGAAATTCATCTGTTTGGTTTCCTGATCCTGCGTAACTCACTTGCCCCACTTGTGCTTGTGATGAGTGATCCTACTGTCCTAGTATTGTTTTGTGGTAAAGCTACACAGTATATATTCCATTTCCTATTCACCAATAAAAATTAAGTTCTATTCACATTTTTGTCTTTGTGTCTCAAGTACTTTGACGCCTCTCTCTAGCCACAACTTGTAGAGATTATTCATCCAGGGCCACAAGGTAATCACATAGCCTTCCCTGCCATCTAACCAAGACTTAGTATGAATCCAATCCTAAGGTTAGGATTCCCCATTGTGTGTCTGTGCCGCGCCTCAGAACATGACAACACGGTTCAAACCAAGCCAAAGTGAGGTAAGATTAAAGGGGAAAACTACTAACACTTTCTAGAATGTATAAGAAACTCAAACAGAGTTCCCAAACAATGTTTTCAAAGAAATATGATAACAAAGACCCAAACTTTAATTGGAATTGTAAAATCAACAAGCAGGGGACCAAAAGTCCCCTGGCTATGTTTAAGGGATATGTTTGCCAAGTAGTCTGTCACATGACTATCTGCCTAGAATCTGATTAGACAGAAGAGAAATTTTGCTGACCTAAGTCAGGGGAGCTGGAGAGTTTCACACCAATTCCAGAGCGCCACCTGATTGGCTGGAGTAGAGCCCAGGTATTTGGGGACCCTTAAACTCTTGTAAAGCCAATGTGGAGCTGTTTGATTGGCTCATCCTAATACTCATTAATAACAGTTGACACCAAGCTAGCAAACAGTCCAAATTAATTAGGGGGTTTTCTATGAATGGGGCAGTAAATGCTGGAGAGTTCACAGAGTACGCTAACACAAATCTTTTTATCCACAGTGTGGGCTAAATCTTTGAGTGAATTAAGTGGTTTTGCTGGACTTTGAGTAGTATTTTTTGTACAATGAGGAAAGACGGTCCTATCCAAGGCCAAAGGGGGCAGTAAATTTACACTCCCTACTGGCTGGCAAAGATATAAAGAAGATCAGGGAGTTCTTACATAATACAGTCTTCAACAATATCCTCATACTCACCAAACAGTACAATTTTCTCAGCGCTCAAGGAGTTCTAAACCCTTCCAACCTGTCACTGCCCATACCAAAGTCCAGCTAAACTCTCACAGCAGAGGCAGGCTGGGCCTGAAAGGTCATGTACACAATTGGTGCTTTTCTGACAAGGTAATTCACAGCTGTAGCCAAAGGACACCAACTTCCAGTATGTGGCACAACCTGATTGGCCAGCCTTAATTTTGTGATGTAAAAAAACCCAACTTGCTGAAGTCTTGGGCAGAAGGCACATTGGGCAGGGGAGTAGCAAGAGGAATCTCCTTTATGGTAGGCAGAATGGGCACTCTAGGGTGGCCAGGAGGAAGATCCAAGTGGTGATGGTGGAAGAACTCCAAGTCAGGGGCGCAAGGTGGCTTAACCAAAGTGACAGGAGCAGAGCCAGGAGGAAACAGATAGGCACGGCTGTATTGTGTAGTGGATTCAAGAATAGATGCAAACAGAATAATTATATTGGTGCAAAAATAGATAATTTCTGCAAGAAAATAATGGGTTCTGGGCATAAAGTTGTTTATTTTAAGATGTCAACAGTGAGGAAGGCTTCTCCTCCTCACTATTTATACTTAATGGGAAAAACTTAGCTTTTTGCTTCACCAGAGGCCTGGTGGCATCATTTTCAGTGATACTTGCAACTTGGCTTGGAAATTATGCACTTGGACCTGAGGGTGGAAGGCAAGTGCCTAAAGTCAAAGTGCAGAGATCAAAATCTCCAAATTGATGGATTTTTTGATCTTTGCACTTTTTTTCAATAAAAAATTTCCCAAAAAATTTAATATTTTTCTTAAATTTGACTTTTTTAAAATGTTTTTACTAGTAGGTAGGACACGCCATTTTGAAAACGGCATCTCAAAAAACACCATCTCAAAATATGCCATCTCAAATTTCTGCTATCTCAATTTACTAGTAAAAACGCCATTTTGATTTACAGCATTTTGACTAAGAAAAAACAGTTTTAAAATTTTAGATTTTTTGAACTCCAAAAATTACCCAAAAAATTCCCAAAAATAAAAATTCAAAAAACATTTCTAGGCTTAAAAAAGCCTCAGGATTCCAAATCTGCAATAAAAAAATGGGGTCAATTAGTAGCAACATAGTTGCGTAAAGCCCAAAAGTTAAAATAATCCCAAAAACAACTATTTTCATCTATTTTAACTACAAACTATACTTTAAAATAAGCATACAATTGTACCAAATACTAAAAAAGTCAAAAAAATAATAAAATTAAAGAAAAGAAGAGAGAAGATAAAGAAGACTTTATTAGGAAAGGGCTCAAATATTAGTAGAAAGAGCAACTGAGATAGCTTGGAGATGCTCAAGCTTGCTATCCTTGGGATAGTAGGCAAGGACCACCTTGCTAATCTCTGTATACTTTTTCACCGCTTTGGTCTGCTTGGGGGGATCACCCTTGGTCTTCATGCCTGTTTTAAAGAGGCAGGCGGAGATGGCCTGCTGGGTTTTGAGATGCACCATGATTTTGTTGAACTTGGGCTTCTGAACCCAGACCCTTGTGGCAAATTGACTATGCCACCCTTCAAGAGAAGAGGTGGTCTTGATTAGGCCATCTTTTACCTGCTTAAAGCAGTTCCATGTGATTGAGTCACCGCCTTTTCTAATGTGGTGTGCTCCCTGAAAAATACCAACCCATTGAGTTTCAAAATACTCAATAAAGGGCGCAAAGGCTGCCTGGTTGGCAATAATGTAAGGATGGCAGAGGAGGGCGTCGTAGAAGGCATTTGTCTCCTCCTTTTGCACAAGGGCAAGGGCAGCAAAGCAGTTGAACACGTCCTTTGCTTCCTTTGTGCCTTCAGTGTAGACCAGCTCATGAAGTGCAGAGCACTTTTGGAGGCAGCGGCAGAGTGCCTGCCGGAAGTGAAAGTAGCATCCTTGAGGGGAGCTCTTGAAGACTCTAATAAAAGCATTGGCCTGAGCCTGCTCAAAATCTACTACCAGATATTCATGGTAGGGAAGGCTTTTGGGCTTTTTCTTGATTGGGGTGGCTTCCTCTGACTGGGCCTTTTTCTTGCACCCTCTAGTCTCCTTTGGCTCCTCTTCAATAGTTGGGAGGATCTCATCCAACTTGGCCTTTAATATTGTTAGAGCCCAGACATAAGTTTCCTGCTTCTTATTTGGGAGGAAAAAGAAGACCAGGGGAAGAACTAGATTGCCAACCTGCCCATGGATATTCCAAAGCTGGCTGAAGAGCTTTGGGCAGGTGGAGAATGTTCCATCTGCAAGCCAGGTCTTGCATTTTAAAAGGTTGCAAAGATCCTGGCTTGTTGCAAAGCAGATGATCCGCTCTGGGGCATGTTGCCCATCATTGTGAAGGAGGAATCTCTCTTCATGCTGTGAAAGCTTTTGCTCCTCAGTTAGAATCAACTGGTCAATTGATGTAGCACTGACGCCTTCAGTGCTCAGAGCATATCTCTGGTCAGTGAGATATCTCTGTAGTTTTGAGGCGCCACCAACAGTTGCCAGTTGGGTATCATTTAGATTAATGAGCGCATTGTTTACAACCTCAGTTGCAGTTTGGTCCTTTGTGGTTGGGATCACCTGGCAAAGAAACCAGCAGATCAGTTGATATAGAGGATCAAAAGGCTTGGCACAGTCATGCCCAATAGTCAGGGCTTTAAACCAAGTGAACCCATAGGTGGTAAGTCTAGCTGGACAGCCAACGTTATCACATTTGAAGTGATGTTGACAGATGGGCTTCTTCTTGTTGTTGCAGCTGAAGCTGTAGCCCTTGTGGACAAAGCCAGCACCCCCTTTCTTTGTCATAATTGGATAGCTGACAGGGTATGTTGTTGGCACAGCAAAGGTGCCATTTTGGTTGCATACATTGTGGATTGAGTTAAGATCCCAGAGCTCAATTGGCTCATCTGCAGGAGCACCAGGCTCAGGCTCCTGCTCATCTTCATCCTCAGGCTCTGAAGTGGGGTCAGAATGGCAATTGAAGTTGAACAACTTCTCTTGAGGGTCTGACGGGGAGTAAACAAAAGGAGAATGGGGAGGGGTTGGGCTTGTTTCCTCAGGCTCTGGTGAGGGCGTAGGTGTCTTGGGAGGAGCTTTACCCTTAGCAGGCTGCTTTTTAGGGGTAGTTTTGGCCTTCTTGGCCTTGGGAGGAGTGGTCTTGCCTTTGGAGGCCTTGGGCGCAGCTTTGGTAATTGACTTGGGAGGCATCTAAAAGTGAATTAGTATCAAAATATGAGCAATTTGGGGGTTGTTTTTAAAGGTAAAAATGAGAATGTTTTTACTATTAAAGTAGTAATTATTTTTACATAGAATTGTAGAGGAGATCTAAAAATATATACTATCAAAATTTCAATGTTTTTTATTTTGTAAAAATATTTTTTTATTAGTAACGCAAGTATGCAAAACTTTGAGTTTTGACTGAAAACTTGCAGTCAAAATGGCGTTTTTGAAGTGACGTAATTGAGGTGCTGTAGCTCAAAAACATAGTGTTTTTGACCATTTTTTATATTAAATTAAGAAATTTACAGTGGAGCTACCTCAACTGGGCCAAAGAGTAAAACTTGAATTTCTCAAAAACTAGCTTATACAACTGGGGTTAAAAAGTACCCAGTTGTTTAGAGGAGGCCAAAAAATATATATTTGCAAAGTTTCATATGTTTTCTTACATTTTTTACTAATATGGTTTTTGACGTGAACTAGTACTTTTAAAAAGTGGAAAGCATGAATTGCAGTGGGGGAATTGATATAGCGTAGCCTGGCGTCATATGTAATTTCCCCTTATTTTCCCCTATCCATTGTGCGCCTTGAATCAATTGGGTGATATGAAACTTGGTGGAATTTGAAGTGACGTAAATCAAAATGGCGTAATCACCCCCTTCCATATTAAAATCACTATTAAAATATTTTATTAAGAAAACCCTTATCAATGTATCCATGTATAATAAAGTTATAAATTACATATAACAAAACTGGTTTTTTTACCCAGCAATGACAATCACTAGAAGGACTATCATAGTGGCGTCTATTTAGGTTGTTCTTATTATAAGTGTCTTAGATTAATACTATAGGAACATCTTCTGGCACTATACCACAGGCTTTATTTTAGTTTGGGTATAAGCTTATTTTAGTTTAAGATAAATGGCGTAATTTGAAATGGCGTAAAGTTGAGATGGCGTAAACACGCCCCACACTAAGTGATTTCATATGTAAATAAAGTTAGCAAAATAAGATTTAATTAATCTGACTCAAAGTGACGGAATCGAGATGGCGTAAATTTGAGATGCCGCATTATAAAGGTATATGTAAATTTTAACTATTTTATTGTTTATTTTATTTTTTTGTGATTCAAAATCACTAACCCAAAAAGCACCATCTCAAATTAAATTTGAGATGGCGTATTTTGAGATGCTGTTTTTGAGATGGTGTGTCCTACCATGCTAAAATCAAAAACAAGTTTAAGTGCCCAAATTGATGCAATTTAAAACACACCTTAAATTAATTTGGCTTTTAAAATAGATATTATTCATCCTTTTGAATATAGGGGACAAAATTGAAAGTGCAGAAATCAAAGTCCGAAAGTCTCTTCAATTTAATATTTGGGGCCCCAAAATTAAAAAAATTAAAATATCACTTAATATTGATTCTATCACTATGTAAATGATCAGAAAAGCTTCAAAATCATATCATACTCAACCAAATAAACTAAAACCTATCATACAGGTTCACAATCACCTGTATAACATTTGATTATAGTTTCAGTGATTTTTATTATGTAAAAGATAGAGTGCTGAATGAAACAAATATTATATGATCACTTAGTAATTTACTGGGTGTAGTAATAGAGTGCGCAAATCAAAAAAGCTTCAAATCAAAATTCAAAACACACTGATTTAGTGCTCACCAATATATTTTAAATTATGATTGGAATTTAATATTTTATTAACTAAGCTCCAATAGGTGTTTATAATCAAAAGTGCGGAAATCAAAAGTGCATTTAAACCAAACAAACGCTCTACTTTACAAAACCATAATAATTTAACCAGTGTAAGTTTAAAGCTTAAAATAAGCGTTTTAAAGGTTAAAGACTTGCTTTAGAACATAGTAGAGTTTCAGGCCTTTTGGGTTAGTTTAGTGTAACTTTTTAAAGGGTTTAGTAAAAACTGCAGATTTTGGCAGTTTTGAAAAAAATATTAAATTAATTTAATATGTTACTATGTTTCCTTATGTTTTTAGGGAGTGTTGAGATCAAAGTGCCAAAATTGAAACTCCCTAATTGTCTGATCAAAAGCCCCTTTTTTGCTCCTTTCAAAAGCATTATAGAGTTGACTACCTCAATTAAAATATTTATTAAAACTAACAAAATATAGTAAAAAGCACTCTGAATTTCAGATTCTGTTAAAAAACAATATTTTTATTAATAATTTATATTCTTTTTTACTAACCAAAAAATACTAACTTTGAGCCATCTAGATGCCCCCTAAGTCAACTCCCATCAACCCAAAGAAGGCCACCCCTTCCAGATCCAAGAAGCCTGGCCCCAAGACCACCAAGAAGATCACCAAGAAGGCCTCCAAGGCCACCAAGAAGACCCCTGAGCCCTCCCCCTCTCCAGAAGAGGAGCCTTCTGAAGAGGAACCTACCCCCAGCCCCTCCAAGAGCCCAACTGGGCACAAGTTTGTCTACAGCCAGGCAGATGAAGAGGAGACGCCTCCCCACATCTCAGAAGAAGAACATGAAGACCTGTACAACTCTGAAGATGCTACACCAACTGAGGATGGCCTTGAGACCTGGGATATTCTTAAAGTTCATAATATATGCAACTATGAAGAGGAGTTCTGACTGCCAGATATCCTGCCTGTCTCCTTCCCAATAATGTCCTCCAGGGGCAATGCTGGGTTCTACCATGATGGTTTTATGTTTAAGTGCAATGATGAGCAGAAAAACTTGGTGCTTCATCATTACAAGTGTGAGGGCCTGCCTGCCCTGCCCACCTGACTACAACTGGGTTTACCCAGTTTAAGAAGCTGAACAATCAGCACACCTGCCTGGAACCAACTGGGGTATATCAGTGCCTAATAAAGTGGTACCTGTGCCAGAGGCAGCCTTTCAACAGGGGCCTTACCTCCCAGGAGATAGTCACTGGGGCTATTCACAACTTGACCAGCTTTCAAAAGATAGCAGTTGGTACTTTTAGATCCCTTCAGAAGTATGTCAGTGATAATTGCCGGAAGTCTGACAATGTGGGCAGATTTGCCACCTCCCTCCTGAAACTGGATATACCCAATGATCTCAGAGTCACCTCCAATGATGAACAGTTTCTTCTTCATGACAATGGGCCAGATGAGCATAAAAGAACCATCTGCTATGCCACCCAGGAGAACCTTAAGAGATTGATGACAGCCAATATCTGGTTGGCTGATGGGACCTTCTCATCATGCCCTAAGATCTTTTCCCAGCTTTGGTGCATCCATGGAAAGTATGGTGATAAGGTTTTACCAATGGTTTATTTTCTAATGTCAGGACAAAATGAGGATGACTATACTCATGCCTTGGAGATTCTAAAGGGGAAGCTGGATCTCCTTCCCCCTACAGATGCCCCCACTTCTACCCCCAAGAGGAAGAAGTCTAAAACCCCAAGCCAACCTGATGATGAGAAAACATCAGAGCCTTATCATATCCACCTCCTTGTTGAATTTGAGCCTGCTCAAGCCAACGCCTTTAAAAAGGTATTTAAGAGCAAGCCTCATGATTGCTTCTTTCACTTCAGACAATGCCTCAGAAGAAAGCTGCAGAGCTTTACTGAGCTCAACAGACTGGTTACTAGATCCACTTCCCAGGAACCCAAGGTGGCCTTCAACTCCTTTTCTGCCATTGCCTTGGTGAGAAAGGAGGACTCTAGCAAGATCTATGAGGCATTCAAGAATACCAAGTATATGGAGGATAATGCAGCTGTCTTTGCTCCATTTATTGATTACTTTGAACGCCAATGGATTGGAAAACTTAAAACCAGATGCCATGAAAGAAAGGAAAACAAGATTGAATGAAACCAGTTCAAGTTTGTTAAGAATAAGACCATAAAGACTAATTTCTCCCTGGAAAGCTGGCACAACAAGTTTGCCAACTGTGTTGGGGTGAAGAAACCCAAGTTTAATGTACTGATCAACAAGCTCAAAGTTGAACAAGCAACCAATGAAACTCTTTACCAGGAGTTTTTAGATGGACGCCAAAGTGTTTTCCAGAGCAGCAAGGATCTCAACAGCTTTGAGATAGTCACAAAAAACTCCCTCTTTTCCTACAACTCCTCCAACTGGCTCACTCATCTTGAGAACATTGCAAAAGTTCTTTAACAATTCAAATAAAATCTTGCATTGCTTTTACTTTCTTTTAATTTTATGTTGTGACAATAAAGATCTTACCATGAAAATACATTTTAAACCAGTTTTTTGTTTAGTTTTGTATTTTATATTCAATTAAATACAGTTGCATATAAATTCTAGTCTAATTTTCTTTTGAAACTAAAATAAACTTTCTTTTAAAAACAGCATATTTTTATTATCTAACATATACTTTTTATTGCAGAAATGAATTTCTTGAGGTCTTTTTGTCTATTAAAGTTTTCAAAATATATAGTTTTATATTAAGAACTGTATTTTATTTGGCTTTGAAGTTAACCTCTGGAAAATCTATTTTTGCACTTTGATCTTTGATATTTTTGATTTTTGCACCCTACATAGTGTTTCAATTTCTGCACTTTTTGGGGGTCCCATTTTCGATTTCTGCACTTTTGATCTTAGGAACTTCAACCTTAGGCACTTGCCTGAGGTGAAAGGGCATTGGCTGATATATCATGAACCTTGGTTTGGCTACAGAATGCCAAGATGCCACAGCTATTATTAGAACCCTCAAGCAATTGAGCGCCTGATTGCATGATTGCCCTCCTGATTTACCATTTTGCGATAGTAAATGGACCTGGATTTGTGTTTAGATTCAATGCCAGGGTTTTGTGGCACATGGGCCTTGCAAAACCCAGGCCATTTGTGATCAGAAAGGAGGTTTTCCTCCAGGAGGGCAGTTGGTAATGTTTCCCATACTGTTGGTTGCTTTATCTTCAGGTAGGCTAGCTTATTGTCTAGGGCATTCTGGGCCCTGACACAACCCAAGATATACCTGAAATACCCAACATTGTGTTTCAAAACCTTTATGCAAAAGAGATTAGGACGTTTACAAGATTAAGCCAAGAAAACGCCAACCTCTGGATCCAAAGCACACATAATAAGTTCTTATAAGTTGGCTACTCCCAAAGACTCTGGGCTGATGATATTGCCCTACAAGTAACAAAGGCAGCCTCCCAATTTGTGAGCAGCTGGTTTAAAAAATCCTGATAATAATGAATACTGGGACACTATTAAGAAGACCTTACTGGAAAGGTTTGCCATCAAAGACTCTGATGTAATGATAATGACATAACTCAGTGCCTTCAAGATAATAAAAACTATCAAAGAATACATTGCAGCATATGAAAACATCTGAGACTGGGCCCCCAGAAGTATTCTTGAAAGAAAAGCAAGCTGATCAAAAATCTGAAAACCTACATGTAACCAATAAGCAAAAGAAGAGTCTCTCAGTAATAAAAAACACCCGTTCTAATAAGCAAAATAATCAGGTCAACACTTTCAACCCTTGAAGCAAAAGTTACAATGCTCTGGCAAACCAGATGAGCACTGACAACACACCTGAGAAGGGAAAAGGTCAGGAAAGTGCTTAGGCAAGTTGCTCTTTCTCACATTACAAGACTTATACAGGGACCAGGACCTAAATTCAATTATCATGATCCAAGTACCCTCCAGAAAGTCTATACTGTTTGCTGCCCAAACAGAAAATAAACTTTGCATGTATTCTTTTTGTTTTTGCAGATATCAAAGCACAGCACTATTTGACACTGAAACAGACCAATTTTTTTGACAATAAATTTGCCATTCTCATAAAACCATCTACAGTCAAAATCAATGTAAAGTGTGTAATCATGACAGACAACAGGAGTGCCCTAGTACCAGAGAGCCAAATCTTTTCTGAGCCCAAATAAGGGATGTCTAAACCACTCTTGACAGCCTCATTATTTTAATACCTAAATATAGTGTAGTGAAAGGCCTAGATTAGATGAAAAAGACAAAACCTCATGTTACAACCAAGTTTCTATCCTTGCCTGCCAACATATCTTACAATATACATGGAGGCTTGATAAGTTGCCCCAAGACGTATCTAACAGCATGGATCAATCTGATGGTATTGTCAAATTGCGGGCACTTTCTCCTAATTAGGAGCGCTACCAATTTGACTTTGCTGATCCCTGTGCAAGTTATTCCTTGGCCTCAAACCTTACATGGAACCTGCCACTGTGCCACCCTCTGTGGCCTGGTGGCTTTTCTCATATGGTATATTAGTCACAATATTCTATAATAAAGCACATCTTATTCTATTTATTCCTGTCCTTTGTATTGGACTATTGTCTTCCCCGATCAAATACTAAACTATCATTGGTTCAGTTGCAACACTCACATTGACTGGGACAGCTACACTCTCATTATACAGTAAGGAGAAGTACACCACCATGTATACTCTACTCATCTCAACACTCTTATGAGAGATCATGTATTTGTGAAGATTACAAAAACAGAGGGGGAAAAATGTCATAAAGATTTTTCATTTCAAAAATATGAAAGCCTCACAAGAACAGGATCTCATACGTCAATAATTCACCCAAGAATTCCTCTCTTTATTCCAGGAAAAGCTGCCAGAGTTATCACCTGATAGAGATTTTTAACATGAAATTGACCTAAAAAAAGAGTACCCAAAGCTTGACCTATCTACCAATTAACCTCTCAAGAGGACAATACACTAAAAAGTACCTAGAAAAAGCATTTAAAAAAGGGCTTAAAAGATCATCCAAAAAAAATTGATGCAGCTGTCTTATTTGTAGCCAAGAAAAATGAAGGCTTACACCTTTTTATCAATTAAAGAGCTCTTAATAAAGTCACAATTAAGAACAGATATCTCTTACCCCTGATTGATGACCTCTTTGATGCCTTAGGGAATCACAATCCTTCACCAAGATTAATCTGACTGCAGTATACTATCAAATTCAAGACAAACCTGAGAACATTCCAAAGACAGTATTCAGGACTAATTATGGGATATTTGAATGTGTGATTCTAAATTTTGGCATGACTAATGCTCCAAGTACCTTTGTAACATTTATGAATGAAATATTCAAAAAAAACACATTGAAGAATGCATCACATTCTTCATGGATGATATAATCATCCACAGTCCTAGCAATGAACAGCACTGAAAAGACGTCAACATAGTACTTACCAGACTACAGGACAATAAATAGTTGCCAAACCATCAAAATCTGAGTTATTTTTCACAGAGTTACCCTTATTAGGAAATATCATCCCAAAAACAAAATTAAGCCAGACCCTGAAAAGATAAAAGCCAAAACTGACATGCCAGCACCAAAAAAAAGAGTGAACTCTGCATCTTTCTGAGAATAATTGCATACATCAGAAGATTTATCCCAGACTGAGGAGCACTGGCTGCCTCACTATTGGCAATAAGTGGTGAAACAATCAATTTTTCTGGACATTGTTATAAAAACAGCACTTCTGTCAGTTAAAGGGCCGCACAGTCATTGCACCCATATTATAGTATCATGATTAAAAAGGGTCTCAAATTGAAAACAGACGCTTTCAACTATGCTATTGGTGAAGTGATCAGAATACAAAAAAACAGACAAGAATTTCCTCCCTGCTGTATATAAATCAAGGAAACTCTCATATAGTGAATAGGAATGTATCATTGTCTAATGAAATAGTGCCGCTATCTGAAAGGCGCACAAATATTCAAAGTGTTAACCAATCACAAATTACTAGTGTTTTTCAAAACACAACAACAACTCTCAGAGGCAAGCTAAATGAATGAACCTTATCTAGATTTATCTTATGATCATTAAATACAAACCAGGCAAAGACCTGCTTATGGCAGACATCTTTATAAGGTTGTATTGTAAATATCTACTTGCACTAATAGTGAATACACCAATTGCCTATGCTAATAATGAAACGTCCTCAAGAGAACTTCCCACCTGGTATCTCAAGAGGCGTACAATAAAAGGTTCTCAGGAACAAACACCTGTTTAAAAATGTATATTGTACCTCTATTGTATATTGCTAAGTTGAGATACAGTACTATATGTCCTGCTGACACAAGATTGACATAATCCTTTTTTATCATAGAGACTTAAAGCACACCTGTAGCTGAAATCTACATGAGTATCTCAAGACCTGTTACAGGTAGCCAAACATGTTAGACAACATCAAGAAGTCTTGACTAATGTGAAGTGTGTAAAAAGTATGCTTGCTTCAAAGAACCTCCCAAATTCATTATTTCAGTCTCAATAACACAACTGTTCAAGATATGGGCACTGAATATTATGATATTCATGCCAGAAGATAACAAAAGCAAAAAGTACATCATCACAGCTATTAATTATGCAACCAGATGGCCTGTGGCACAATCAACAAAAGAACACAAAGGAAACAATGTAAGATAGTTCATAGGCAAACAGAGCATTGCCAAGTCTGAAAAAACTGACCTCCTAATCATGGACAGAGAAACAGAGCTCAATGCCATGAGTACAAACATACTATAGCCAGCCCTATCACACATAAGCTAATAAAATAGTGAAAAGCTTAAACAGTGCTCTTGTAGAGAAACTAAGTAAACTATCTGCCAATGATCCATGTGTAAAGTTCCAAGGGGCCTGTTGCCTTTGAATAGGGATATTTTCCCTAGACCAACCAAAAAGGCAGTCAGTGTCCAGGTGTAACACATGTGCAACCTGAAAGACCTTGCGCACATCATCAATGAGTGTTTTGTATTGGCTTTTGCCGCAGAAAAAACTTCTTCATCTTTAGAATCTCTCCTAACTACAGAGGAAACATTAGTCCAGTTAGACTGCCTGCTTTTCTGGTGCAAACCTTAACTAAGACAACTGGCAGTTTACCAGAAAATGTGGCCCACCCAAATTCACTAGGCCTGTCTGGCCTGCAGCCTGTAAAATTTGGTTGCAAGGGTTTGCACATATTAGAATTTCAGACAATTAATTCTTCTGGCCTGGTGGTCCCTTGGCCCACAGAAAATTTTCCAAGGGCATCTTAGTTATGACATCAGTTTTGACCAGTAATGAGAATGTTGCCCCTGTTTCCCTTGGAGGTTCATCTAGCCAATCAGGCTGTTAATCACCCCACTCAGCCCAGTTGCTCATATTTTCTTGGGTCTGAACCACAGAAAGATTGGTCTGCTCTCTAATTGGTTACTGCCTACTAGCTACCAAGCCTTCTCCAAGAAACTCCTGGTACTGACATCTACTTTGCATAAAACAAAAGCAAGGCCATCAGGTTTCTTGCTTACCAATTCTAAATTATCAAATTAAAAATCCTGATTTTGCAGAGCTTGCTTTGTGCTATTTGGTTTTTAATAATAACAATTATTAATTTGACTTTTGCCCTTCCTGTTGCCTCCTGCCTTCCTTTGGTCTGCCTGTCCTGCTGCCTACCTGTGTTTTTTAGTTGAAAACAAAATAGGGTTAATTCAAATCCAGTTTAAATCTTTAAAACTTGGGGTGCCCAATTTTTTTTGTACTTTTATTTGAACCTACAGCTTCTTGAAGCTCTCAGTTCTTTTGGCCTGTCCGCTCAGAGTTTTTTGTTAACCCCACCCTTTGAAATGCTATCTCTCTTTCTAAAGTCAATAATAGTGATGTGAGTACCAGTTTTCATCCTGCTATAGTGCACTTCCCAAGAAATATGGGAAAGACTCTCCTTAGCAGCACAAAACTAAGTAACAAATCCTGGGCTGCTCACAAACTCATTTCAACATCTGGCCCAGGCCCATTCATTTTGAACTCTTTTGTTAAGTCAGTATGGATAGGTGTCACGGCTTATACCAGAGTCCAGCTGGACTCCCACAGGGGAGGCAGGGCAGGCCAGGCCTGAAAGGCTATGTACACAATTGGTGTGATCCTGACAATATAATTCATGGCTGTAGCCAAAGTACGCCAACTTTCAGTGTGGGACACGGCTGATTGGCCAGCTCCAATACTGTGATGTAAACAAACCCCAACTTGCTGAAGTCTTGGGCAGGAGGAACATTGGGCAAGGGGGGAGCAAGAAAAATCTTTTTCATGGTAGGCAGAATGAACACACTAGGGTGGCTAAAAGGAAGATCTAAGTGGTGAGAGGGAAAGAACTCCAAGTCAAAGGCACAAGGTGGCTTAACCAAATAAACAGAAGCAGAACCAGGAGAAAACAGATAGGTATGGTTGTATTGTGTAGTGAATTCACAAATAAATGCTAACAGAATGATTATATTGTTGCAAAAATAGATGGTTCCTGCAAGAAAATAATGGGTCCTGGGCAAAAAGCTGTTTATTCTAAAATTTCAACTGTGAGAAAGGCTTCTCCTCCTCACTATTTATACTTACTGGAAAAAACTTATCCTTTTGTGCCATCAGAGGCCTGGTGGCATTATTTTCAGTGATACTTGCAAAATAGTTTGAAATTAGGCACTGGGACAGGGGGTGAAAGAGCATTGGCTGGTATATTATGAACATTGGTCCGGCTGCTTTATGCCAAGGTGCCACAGCTATTATTAGAACCTGTAAGCAATTGAGCGCCTGATTGCGCAATTGAACAATTGCTTTCCTGATTTACTATTTCCTGGTAGTAAATGGACTTGATTTTGTTTTTAATCTCAATGCCAGAGTTTTGCAGCACATGAGCCTCACAAACCCCTGGCCATTTGCGGTCAGAAAGAGAGGTTTTCCTTCTAGGAAGGCAATTAGTAATGCTTTTTACACTGTTGGTTGTTTTATCTTCAGGCAGGCTAGCTAATTGTCTAGGGCATTCTGGGCCCTGACAATAGGTCTATATCCTGAGAATTTTATCACATTCAAGAAGTTAGACATTGAGGATTCTCCTTCCTCAACTCAGAAAAATATCAAACTTATATCTGCTGCAAATCACACCTTCTTATCTCTATCACAATCTGCTTTAAAAATATGGACTCCTGCCCCACTCAGGACCATTCTCTTTGGCTGATAGTAGGTGCACTGGCTATGGGCTTGAAGGCTTATTTTTTACTCCTGTCTTGTACTGCCTTCCCCTGGAGACCTTTTAGAGCAGTCATTTCAGTCATGCACTGAATAGCATCCTGGTGAATGGTTTCACCAGGATAGGTGCTGTACTATGCAAGTCTAGCCCTTTCTCACACACACATCTCTAGGCTGATATGCTTTCAACAGTGCTAATAGTATATTCTACTTGTGTCAATTACAATACAGGCAAAAGCATATATGAACTTGTCTGTGGGCACAAACTAACCATTGTTAGTGTCAAAAGAACAGGGTTGACCCCCTAGCAAGGTTTTGACTAAACAGGTTTGAGACCTGCACTCCAACTTCCCAGTGACCCAATATCAAATGTGGATGTCAACTCAAATTTTCAAGCATAGTAGTGTAAACAGATAGTGATTCTCACACAATGGATGCCTCAATTCAGTGCTTGACTCTACAAGGATCAAGACATCCCCTTAACTGCCCAATTGAGTGATCATCATAATCATGTTCCCAATATTTAGATTCACAGCAACTATATAACAGTTATCTCTCAAAACAAATATTATCTAGTCTTCAATTATTTTTCCCTTTGTAACTCTGCTAAAACAGCACAGTTACAACATTAGTATCACTCTGAGGCCACATCTATCCTTACCTAAAAGTGTACCCAGTAACAATGACCCCACAGTACAACAAGCCAGACAAGACCAGGAAGTCAAAAAAAGTTAAGATAAAGCAATATCACTCCTTGTCATAGATAGCATTTTGATTCTAATATTAAACACAAGCCAAATCCAATAACAGAACCCTGGTTTACAGGAATACAGGCCACTAGCCAAGAGGGCCAAATAGCTGACTTTCTGTGGCTTTTGGGCTCAAGTCAGAAGGATGTTTGATGACCTGCCTGCTAAGCCAAGAAGTTTTCTCTAATGAATTATTGGCCACAGTCAAATGCAGGTCACAGAAGACCCTGACTTATGCTGAGGTAGCCGCTTGCCAAAAGGGGGTTAAGACTGAACCTAAAATTAAACCCTACAATGCATGCCCATAAGCATCAGGCCCCAGTGCCAAATCAATGATGTATTTAGCCAGGCTGTGTGATACAGTGAATAGAGACAGAGAAAAAGAGTATCATCACTTCTATTATCTGGCATCAGCCAACCCAGAATTAGCTGTCTGTGAAGCCTTTTCCAGATGCTAAAGTCCGGTTGAAAGAACATCTGTGTACCTAAAGCCTGCAAATTTTGGAGAGAAAAATTTTAATAGTATAAAAACCCTGCTATGACAAGAATGGCAGTATTGTCATTCTGATAATAAAGTTTATGAACTTTTGGTTCACAAAAATTATACCTTATCTAGTTTTAGTATTTTACCATCTTCATTCCATTCACTCAGGCACACAGGCCCCCATCACTCCTACTGTTGAACTTGTGGACTTCTTGCCTGCATTATTTCATCCATCTGGAGCACCCTTCAGACCAGTACATTTCATGATTACCTGCCAAACTCAGCCTATTCTGAGTTCACCCTGGAGAACATACTAATTTTCAACTTCCTGGCAAGAACCAGAACCCCAGAAACCTAAAACTGCAAAGAAAAATGATACACAGTTCAGCCCATACTATTTTACAATAAGTATAATTGTCTAAAAGCTTATCTGGTACCAATGACACCACCTCCAACTCCTCAGCCTGACCACCTCATATAATCTACTGCTGCTGCCAAACTACATCTACCCAGCTGTTTAAAGTACTCTACATTACTTTGACAGGCTTGGTGGACTCTATGGTGCCCAACTCTGGCCCCTGGTCCTTGTTTGGTCAATCTCTATTCTATGTTGTCAAGTTGACTCACACCCTATGATGAGCATTACCCTCTGACCCAGTGGCCATCCCCTTGCATCAAACAATGTTTCCACCAACAATTGGTATCTTGACACTCCAGGAGAAATAATTCCAAGTAGAATATGAGATCTGGGTAGTCAATCATGACCTAAAAAAGAAGAACCAGGGTTAAGAGGTCCCAGTGTTGTCATGGAACTCAAACCTAACAACACCTACCTTGTCAAAAAAAATTCAGCTTGTACAGGATTGAAACTTATGCATCATGACTGACTCCCCTCTGTAAGGTAAGAAAGGCCCAACATAATTCACAACTACCTGTTCTCAATGAGAAACTGGATCAATACCAAGCTTTAATCCCAGATAATCTTAAGAAAATTCCTAAAGCTCCGCTATTCAGCAACCCAGGGGGAGATGCCCTAAATTTGCAACTACTTTCTCTTTCAGTAAAACTAAACAAAAGAAATTTCCCAACTAAAGAATAATTGGTGGCACTCTTATCAGATGTTCATTGTATACAGGAATCAAATATTTTGAGTCCTAAATGAAACACTACCCAGACAAGCCTTGACTACCATGATGTACATTGACAGTATGTGGCTTTTCATGATAATATATAACCCTCTATATTTATAAAAAAAATAAAGTATCATTATCTTCTCAATTTTCCCCTTTATTTTGTTTATTTTACTTCCCAGACGTATAAACTTGACATGAGAAAGAAAAAATATTTTGTGACAGCTTAATAAAGAAGGTTAGATTGTGAATTACACATAGTTTTAGCTAAATAAATTAAACCTACTGTCGTAGTGATTCTGTTATCAGCTCTGATATCTGATAAAAGATAACGCTTATCAGTGAGCTTTAAATTGTGCCTGTCTCCTGATTAATAAATATATCTTCTTTTTGTAACTTGTTTTCGATTCTAATTTTAGTTTCTTTAACTGTTGTTGCCTTGAGTTCCACCTGACTGGCGTTAATGTTATTGATGGCTTGACTGAACCTGTTCTCCTGTAGGCTGAATATCTGATATTGGTAAATCACCATTACACTACAAATGTTAATATAGTTTGGAATAGTTAATTATTTAAATTCGACAGAAAAATGAAGATTTCAATATTGATCAGATTTTTGCAAGTCGAAATACTAAAAACTCTTTTGAAATTCATGGCTCAGACCGGTTTTCAAGGAATTGATGAAATTTTGTAATAACGAAAAGTAAAGAAGTCCTACAATTTACACAATAGGATATGCTTATTTTAAAACTTTTTTAAATAATGTTTTAAATCGCGGGTTTAACATTGAATTTAGAAAAAACATATAGTTGTTTAGACTTAGAGATTTAGTTAATTGCTTTTTTTCACCAAAAGTGATTACCATTAAAAGGTGAAATCCTAATAATTATAAAGACACTAATGTTATTATCCAATTGTAGTTTCAACTTTGTACTATGTCTTAAATTTAACAAAAAATGAATTGTCTAGATTTTTTTCAATTAAACTTGGTTTTGAATGCTTCAAAAAAGTTTTAAAACTGAAATTAAGGAAATATTTTTCAGATTAGCGTGAAATTGGGTGAAGTATTTAGAGAAAAAACATTTTATTCTATAGAAGTGCATAGTAAATCTGAAATAAATAAAGGAAAATTGATTCAAAAAAATAAATTTTGTTCTGCCAAGCGATTTGCCATCACTTCGACGGAAAATCAGTTTTTGGATATTATCGTGTCCAAAACTCATAAAAAAATATTGCCATTGCGCATTTCTTTTTACCTTTCTCCTTTTCCTTAACTCCTGGAACTTCTGCCTGACCAGAGTAACAAACCAATAAAAGATTAAAAATGTGGAGACTTATTTTTATCAAAAAAGTAAATTTATTTATCATACAAAAAAAAAGCGCTTTAGATCCGGAAGAATATAGGAAGACAGTGCCTTACATTTTTAAAGTTTTAAAAATCATACTTTAAAGCCTAAAATTTAGACTCTAAAACAATAATGGGAACCCCTAAATTTGTGAATCTCAAAAAAGGCTTGTAAAAAGAGTTAAGGGTGAGTGAAAAATTAAGGCAAAAATATTGTCAGATATTTTTTTATTTAAATTACCATAATAAATTTAAAAAATTAACTTTTTCTATAAAAAAAGGATATTTTTTATGAAAAGCCTTTTTTTATGAAAATTTTAAAGCAAACTTTAAATAAATTTTCAAAGAACTTTATAATATAATTAAAAATCAGTTAAAAGACTCAGATGTTCATTAACTTATTTAAATTAAATCCTTAAAATTTGGTTCTTAAAATTAAACAAAACTTTAAACAGGCCTTTTGTTGTCGAAATCCAGCTTTATAACTAAATCAATATTTTCAGAAAACAATTAGGTATAGCTTTTAAACAGTGATTAAATGATAAAATATTTTAATAAGCATTAAAAATGTTGTAATTATTAAAAAAGAACCCTAACAAAATTCGTCTTATTGTTTTTGAAAGAGGGAAAATTAAATGCCAATCAAACAAATTAAAAGACCTTTTAAAATCTTTAAAAAGGCTTGAAATAAAATTAAATGAAGTATGTAAAAATAGAATCACAAAATAATTTTACGATTTTCGTCAACATACATATACTTTTTATATCCTGCTAGCTCTATTGAATGAGATGATGTATTTCAACACACTATTTTGCTAAATTAATTTCTTTTACTTTCTATCAAGATAATTCTCAATGGTAAAATTAAGCCCCTTTTGTCCAAAAATCAAATATTGCCACAAAATTTTTTTGGGGTTGTAACATAATACAAATAATCGTAAAATCGAGTTAAAACTATTATGCATGAAGTTTGCTTGTTCGGGTATTTAACTTCTTTATTTTACTTATAAAACATATTTAGTATTAAAATTAAATAAAAAAAATAACTAGTATAACGTTAGATATTTAAATTTTTTCAATTTTGTAAATAATATGCAACTTCACTCTGAATTTTTATTTAAATTGCTCAAAAAAAGCAATTTAAGACATATTTATTAATTGTGAATTTCAAAATATATTTATTATGAATGAAATATTTAAATTTTGATAACTATGATATCGAAATATTGTTTTTAAAATAAAAGAGATTATTAAAATAAATACCTAAAAGCAATAGTATAAAATGATGTTCAACTATTTTCTATTTTGAAAATTTTTCAACTTATCTTCTTAAAATGCTTTTCTATAAAGTTAAATATAAACATTTGTAACAAAATAAAATTAAAAATTAGTTTTAATAAACCCTTTAGGCTCAAAACACATTTACTATTATAGATAAAAACATAAATCAGTGGGAAAAGATAGACTTTGTCGAGAGTATCCTGAAATTAAAGAGAAGATGTTAAGAATAATTATTTTATTTGTACAACAGTGAATTAAATTTCCGAGCCGATTTGTTAATATATTATTCTCATATTAATTTTTCTTGAGTCTATCAAATGATAATGATTTTGTTCTTAAAAACATTATATTAAAAATATTACAAAAGTCATAAATGAATTGAAAACTGTAAATTTGAAAAAAATATTCTGGCTTTTGTTTTATTTTCTCTTTATTATGGTAGGTGAACGTTTAAAAGACTTCTTCCCAAAATAAAAATAAACACCAAAAAAACAAAACACATAAAAAATTAATTGAATAGATTAAAAAATACTATAAACCAAATGTGGATCTGAAAATTTCTACTTAAAAAAAACAATAAGATTTCTCACCACAGGAAGGAAGGCAATATTAATGTCCACGCAAACACTTTCTCTACTACAATATCTTGCACTCATCATCAAATAAAAGCTACGAAAAATGCGAAATAATCAATTTAATAATTTCCAAAACACTATGGTCAAAAATCACACATAAAAAGTATGATCAGTTTCATCTATAAAATTTTTTTACTTTTTTTCCTCGTAATGTAATTTTAAAATGAACAATAAGAAACAAGAAAAGAAAGTAAATAACCATCTTGTTGGAAAATATGGTTTAAACATAAATTCTAGATAGAAGAGAATCGAGTAAACAAACCGAAAACATACTTTTTAGAAATTAATCTATCGATTTGTAGCCTCATGAATTTTGTAATTTCAGATATAGATGCTAAGACAAATACACGATTTAAAATCAGAAACAGAGTGGCTTAGAAAATAATCAAATCTTTACTTTTTTCACATTTTTAAGTAGATAAAATTAGACAAAACCTTATCTTAGTCCCTGTTAGACTCACGATTTTTTAATATCTCTTTTAACAAAGTTCACGCATTTTAAATCTTTTTAAAAATACTTATCGCAATTTACATTTACTACAAATGCTGATAATTACTTTTATAAAACCAGCTATGGTTAAATTTTAAAAATTAAAATATCTTTAAAAAAGGATATCATATACAGAAAATTACTGAAAAAAATTTATCAATAACTTTATATTTTAAATAAAAAATAAATAATTAGTCTGAAAATCACATAAAATGTATTTAAACTTATATCCATAATTCATCGGAGGAGCTTAATTTTATTAATTAAAAAACTTTGAAACTGAAACTTTCAGTTATACTTAGAATTTCTAATTAATAATATTTTTCATTTATTGTCGAGCCTATAATATAAAGGACATTTTAAACATGACATAATTATAAATTAATGAAGAATACTTGTCAACGATGTGATCATTTCTTAGTAAAATATGCTTTTAATAATTATTTTTTTTATCTGGGTATATTCATTATTCACAAACAGCTTATATTTTTTTAAAAAGAAGCTTCCAATAGTAAATTGAAAGCATAATGATTTTTAGCCGGGTAAAATTTCAAAATATGAGCGTCTATAATTTAGCATTTGGTTTAGGATCAATTAATACAATCTTACCAAATGCATTGACAAATAAAACAAATTACTTCCGCTTGAGTGTACATTTTAATCCTATTTATCAGATTATAAAAATGATGTAATATTTCTGGTTTTTTAAATGAAAGATTTATTTCATATACTCGAAATTCTGAAATTTGACCAATCCGAAAAGTAGCTTGGATTTTACTAAAAATTAAAAAGAAAGTATTAGTTCCTTTGACAGTTTAACAGTTATTTTTTTCAATATTATAGTTTTTGAAATTAAGACTTTATATTATTTACCTTTTACAAACAAACTATTAAAAAATAACAAAAAGTAAATCCTAATTTTAAATAATTTATATCTTTAAATTAATTTTTTAATCATTAGAGAAAAACTCAAAATAATTATACTAACTTATAAAGTTGACATTACCAAGAGTAATTTATTTACGACTCTTTTTGACACTTTTTTTGTTTAGTTTTTTTTTAATTGTACTATTATAATTGGTTTAAACTATAATTGTTACTTCAAAATTAGGCAAACAATATAGTCTGAATAAAGTATTCTAAAGTTACTATGGAAAAGTATAGCCAATTTTCTAATTAAAAAGGGTAAGCAAGTAATTTTTAAATATATTCTTTGTAAAAATCTAGAATATAATAAACATTCCACCTGGGTTGTAAAAGAAACGATTTTTATTTCTAAAAGCATGATGTTTTGATATTCTAAAAAATCAAAGACAAAGTTTTTAAGACAATTAAAAAAATATACAAACACTGTTTTAGATTCCAATTTCGGAAATTTTTTACATTTTTAGCTTAAAATCAATGTCCAAAATTTTTCAAAGTATAAAAACTTTTCTAAAATTCTTTATATTCGATTTTTAATTTTACTAAATAGCTTAAAAACATTTTTATTAGTCGCTTAAATTAACACTATAACTAATTAAAATTTACAGATTTATTAAACTATAGTGTGTTTATAAAAAAAAAATTAATTAACTACTAGCTTTTGCGGATTTTTTTTTAAAAAGTGATTCCAAAAAACTTGTTTTAGGCACAAAAAATATTTTTTTGATTTTTAATTTTATCTAAATGCTTTTTATTTTTTAAAGTAAGATAAAAGGTCTATAAATATGATTTTAATCAATTTTATAAATCCTCCTTCGTTTCATTTATGCTTCTTAAATATCAAAAGTTCTTTTTTAGAATTTGATATAAAGACATGGTAATTTAAAAACAGTTTTAATCTTTTATAATTCTTAATAGTATCGAGAAAGGATCTTTAACTTGTACAATTGAATCCAAATAATTATAGTTGATAAAATTATTTGTTATAATTAACTTTTTCCGAAAAAACAGAAAATCTTTTGAATCACATTATCTTTGTGAGCCCATAAAATGCCATTAAAGAATTCCCGAAGTAAATTTAAGCTTAATTTTCAAAATAATATATAAACTAGAAAATAAATCAAATATTTATCTTAGTTTTCTTATATCTTTAATGATATGTTGAATAAATAAATGACTTTTAATCTTTTGACATAAAGATTAAAAAATATAATCAGTTGAGACTTTTTTCAGTGTGAATACTTGATATTAATTATTTTAAGTTTACCTGATATTTTTTTAAAAAAATTATAAATTAATGTCTTGAAATACTATATAAAGGATTTTATTTTAAAGATTTTTTTAAAATAAAAGGCTTTGTTAAATTAAATAAGCAAACATTTTTAATATCACTTTTAAAATTAATAGCATTTAAATAGATACAACTTGAATATTTATTTATTTTATTTTAATTACTGCTTCTAAAAAACTAAAAAGGTTGATGTTGATTTTTCTCCTTTTTTAAAATGATTTTAAGTTTTTTACTTTAGTACTTCATAATAAATATTAATAATATGTTAGCTTTTTTTATTAACTCATAGATTTCATTTTTGGGGAAAAAGAATATTTTATGGATTATTATTTGAATTTTATGTTAATCTTTTTTTAATTAAATATCATGTGATTTGCTTGTGCTTTAGAAATATGTTAAAATTAACGCATTTTTCTCTATTAAATATGCAAGCCGTTTATTCTTCTAATATTTTTCCCTTTTACTGTGAGAGAATCTGACTTGCTCAATTTGCATTTTATATTTACGAAATCATTTAAAGAAAATTTATTATAAAAATAATAAAATTAGAAAAAGTTTTTTTTTTCTAGAGCTTAATGTATTTTTAAGAAAGGTAAAATAGCAGTTAATTTGATGAGTATTTTATCAAAAACTAAATATTGGAAAACTTTAAGATTTACTATTTCTACATATATTAAATTAAATTAGATTTTAAGTTAGAATAGGTTTTTGTTTTCTATTATTTTTAAAATAGTTAAAGCCTAATTCATGACAATAATTATATTGTACATTAAAATTTTAGTCTTGCAACCTAAACAGAAAAGACTTTGATAATGAGATTTTCTACAAGCCTTTAGAAAAAAGGTATTCCTGTGTGTTTTAAATTATAATTTGACGTTATAAATTTAGTACTGGCATACATTTTAGATTAAATCAGAGGAGATTGGTTAATAAGATCTTTTTAAAGCTCAAAACGATTTTTTTAAAAGAAGGTTTTTGGTTTTTGAAAACCAAATTTAAAAAGTATACGTACAACCGAGATAACTAAAATTTTAGTAATTTTGATTAAAAATTTAAATTCTTAAGGAATATATTTCAGATGCTTATATTGTCATGTGTGAAAATCCGGCTCTACTTCTAAATTCTTTTTTAAAAATTGTACAAAATCTTAGTCTTTGCCAATATCTAAACAAAAATTAAAGTAAAATAAAAAATTTTAAAAATGAAGTATTTTTAGCTAAAATCACATACGCTTTATAAGCAAAGATAAAAATGGTAAAATACCTGAAAAGACATTTTTAGTTTTATTAAAACTGTATCTATATCAGCAATTAAAAATATGTCACACAAACAAGTTAGTAATCAATTATTTAATTAGCTTAAAATCGAATATAATTATAAAACAACTATAATAAATTTCTCGTTATATTTTATATGAAAAAATTAAATGAACTTTATTATAAAATCTCATATTTTTCTCAGCTTAACTAGACTTCAAAATTTATTTCCGATTTTTAATAATAGCATTTACAAATAGACTGCTGTTAAGTTAAAATTATTATATAATTTGTAGCTTTCGAAATACTAGTTTTTCTCAAATAAACAAGAAATACTAAATATTTTATCTTTTTTAAACAGAGAAATGTGTTATGAAAATAAGATGATACTTTATCCTGTTTTTTATAGTATGATTTTTGGTTCTCGAGGTAAACAACCTTTTAACTTATTTGTTATGACACTAAATTAAGTATTATTTTACTATATTTAAAGTAAGTTAAATACTCAAAAATTAACATTGTTGGACTATTGGTCGATAAGAATATCATTCTCTATTTTATTGTTGTTTTCGGTTTTTTAAAAACAATTCATCTTAAAACATACTACTATTTTTACACATTTTGACTTTCAAATTCCTTTATTTTACCTTAAATCCTTAAAAATTAAGTTTTTAATTTTGAGGCAGAGTTTGGGTTCTTTCTTCTCCTATTATAACGTAAATAATTTGTTAAACATTAAATTACTACTTTACATTTACCAAATAGCTTGTGTTTTATTATATGTGGTAATTAGATCAGTATAAATAATAAGATGTTAATCAAGCCTTGAACTAATTTGGTTTAGTTTAATAAAAAATATTATTATAATATTCCACAGATACTTTTTAGTCCTTAAAATTATCATATTTTCATATTCAATCATATTTTCTAGATATTATTTGGTAAAGAGTAGTGAAAAAAATTAAACAACTTACAGACAATGTATTAGCGATTCTGTTATCAACTCCGATATCTGATAAAAGATAACGCTTATCAGTGAGCTTTAAATTGTGCCTGGCTCCTGATAATAAATCATCTCTTTTTTCTACAACTTGTTTTTATTCAAATTTTAGTTTCTTTAACTGTTGTTACCTTGAGTTCCACCTGACTGGCGTTAATGTTATTGATGGCTTGACTGAACCTGTTCTCCTGTAGGCTGAATATTCTCTGAATATCTGCTATTTGTAAATCACCATTACAAATACGACATTTTTGAGTTTTTGTTTATATTATAGTTCTGTAAAAAAATCTTGTAATAAAAAATACAAACATTAAAATTACGCCTATTTTAATTGCTGTATTGCTACCAATTGACATGAGTTTTTCTTTAATAATTAAATTATATAAATCGACCCCTAATCTTTTTAAAGTGTATACAACTAAACTCATATAAAAAACATTTCAAATAATAAAAATCATTTTAAAAAGCAGAATTTCATTTAAAAATCTGATAAATTAGAGTTATTATCGTATTTTACTCTTCATCTAATATGTTATCTGTTTGATTTATTGTTAGATTTCATCTTTGATTGGTATTCGGAAATTATTTTTGGGAAGTTTTTAAATTGTCTCATGCATATAAATGTCAAATCAGATAAACGAAATCATGTTATTATAAGTATTTTTATTACATTGATTTATTTTTTGAAATAAAAACTTATTTTTTTCTAAAGTAAATTGTTTATTGTTTTATCTAATTTATTATTAACAAATAATGTGGCTATATTTATTTTTTATAATCTAGTATAAATGCATCTTCTCGAAACTAAAAACAATAAACGGGATCGATAACTAATATTTGCTTGTCAAAGCCGCATTAAAATACTGTGTTAGTTGAAAATGTTAGAAAAAGTAAGAAGTCATACTGGCTATTAGTTCTCTTGACCTAAACAAAAATTTGATTTTAAATCAATAAGTGTCACTTTTGAATTCGTTAGCGGTTTTTTATTTAGTGAATTGTATTCTAATAATTTTGATTGATATTCATTAATCTTCTCACCAAGATTATAGGTTAATTTTTTCAATTAATTTAAAGCCTATTAAAATGCTTGACTTTCGAATGATTAATTTACTCCTTTATCCTAATCGAAAACAATGGAAATCTATCCCTCACAGTTTCCCTGATAAAAAAACCATTAATTTCTTTGACGTTAATATACTCTTCGATTTAATAAATTATCCCCTAAAAGGTAAAAAATCGATATGGTCAATTTAGTTCTTTTTCAAATTAGCAGAAATCATTATGCTAAAATATTGTCTACTTGTTTTAAAAATAGCTAAAAAGGTTTCCTAGCAACCGTTATTTCTCGAAATAAATTATTTGACTTTTTTCATTACACATTTTTCTCGTCAAACACCACAATAACTAGTTTAAGTCCAAAGCGCTCTAAGGGTTATGTGGTTTAATTTAAACTTTCACAGCTATTCAGACTTTCTAACTTTTCTTAGACTGTCTTAATTTGTCTTTTTTTTAAATTACTAAAAAATAATTGTATTGGTATTTATTTGCAGAACGAATGAAACCCAAGAGAACTTAAAATTTACACCCAAAATTTACAACAACCCTTTCAAATCCATATTTTTCTCTATTTTCAATAACGACATCCAATAATTAACCACTTTTTCAAAAATTACCTTTTCTATCTTTTTAGAAAATTAGGTTTTTCCAGAGCATCGAAACATTTAAAGGTTTTAAAAAAACTTTTATAATTTATTTGTACAAATTGATTATACAATTTCATCACACACTACTATCAACTGTTTAGTTATATCATAAAAAATCAGACTTCATTATAAGCCTTATCGGACTTCCAGAAATATATCCAAGAGTGATGCCTCAGAATTTTAACTTGATTTTTTCATGCGGGTTATATATCTTCTTATTTTTTACTTTGCAGAAGGGATATGCTGCCACTCAATTACCAGTTATCTTTTAGTTAAAATAAAAGTCAAAAAATGTATTTCTTGGACTTGCTTTTAACAGAGCAGACCACTAGCTATTCTTCATTTTTACAATTCCTTAAAACAATGATGGTAATTTCAAATAAATTCATTGTATGATGTAGTTTTCTATCTGTTGATGCAAGTATCCTATTTTTGCAAGCCTAATTTTATAACACAAACCCAAGCCAAGAGTAAAAAACGTACAATTTTTCGTTTTTGGCAAAATGTAATAGCTTTAAAAGATTACTCATTGTTTGGTAACTGTCAAGATTTCAAATCTTGAGATATTGTTCTTTATTATTGGGATAAATATTGTCATGGTTTATACTAGAGTGAGGTTCATGCAACAAGAGAGCAGGCCTGAAAGGCCATGTACACTATTAGGGCGCTTTTACTAGATAGTTTACTGCAGCGGCCCAAGGTAGCTGTGTCAGAAAACCAGGCATACTGCGCAGTTGGTTTGGGTGTCAGAAGGAGTTTGATTAGAAACAGATAGTCAGATAGGTTGTTGTACTTCCCATAAAATATGAGATGATATACAGTGACCCCATTTCTATTGCAGACTAGATGATACAATTTCTGGGAGTTTCTGGTCTAGTGCACTAAATTAAGTCTTACTAGGTCCACTGTTTGTAGTTAAGATTGGGAGAATATTTGGTAAAATGTATGAAACCAATAGGACATCAGAGGGTTGTAGTAGTTAGGCGTTTCTGAGTTTTTAGCAAAAGCTTGGTGATTTACTTCTGGTTAAGTGTATTGGTGTCTGAACAATTGCAAATGGAGAGTACAAGAAACAAATAAGGTAAAATGTTGATGAATCAAACATTTATAATAAGGATTTATTTGGTAAGAATGACAATAGTCAAACTTACTGAGCCTCTTGGTCTTTCATAGTTACTTACCTGCATGTGCCTCTTTATGCTCTTTTCTAGTTATTTTGGTGATATGTTTGGGCATCAAGGTTTCTGTCATCTGGTTGAAAGGTAAGTTTATTCTTAGCATAATTGTTGACATGCTGTCATAAACCCAAATATGAAGTACTTTAATTGGATGTACAGATAGTTTGGTTCAAGATAATAGTTGCAAATTAGAGGAATTTTGCTTTCACATCAAAATGTTCAGTTTATCTAAGTTTGAATTGAGATCAATTAGTGACTCACCCGCTTCTCTACCAGCAATATACCACATTTGTGCCTTAACTAATGGTACAAAGATCAAATCCTGTGGTAGTCAAAAATTTCTCTTTCTAAATAAATCAAGTTTATCTATATTTGGCTTTTGCATTTTTTTAAGCTTTAAGCGCCCTCTTTCTACCGTTTAGGAAGACTTACATTTACATTACACCCAATACAGGGCAAAAAGATAATACACTTTACCTTGTTGCAACGCCTATGTCATAACTCCTGCTTAGCTTGAACTACAAGTCTTTTGTTATAAAGACTTCCTGCCAAGCTCTTTTCAATTTCAATATAGTGATGAGGAGCAACTTTTGGGGAAGCTTCAAATATGAAATTAAGAAAAAAAGAAGTATTTTTTATTGGATAATATGATAGACTTATATAGCTTGCGCTGTGGCGGGGATTTAAGTTGGATCAAAGATAAGGGCAGTCATGTGCAGAATGAGTTCAAGTTGCTGGATACCTGGACAAGTCATGTGATATTGGGTTGTTGCCATTTCTGGCATGTCAAACTGTATATTGGATTGACACCAAATCTGGCAATGACTGGATGTTAAGTGTGTTGGCAGTGACCAGAATACTCATACATCCAGCTCCTTAACACCCCTCTTAAGGGGTTACTTTGGTACATCAGGAGGGGCCTTTGTCTTGACAGCTGCCGTCTGATATTTCTTGTTTTGTTTGCTAGTAGGTACTAGCCAAGTCAAGTATTTCTCTTTGCTGAGGCAAAGACAGGATCTGTGATGCTTTTTGATGATGGGGTCTTTGGCACCCTGGAACTTAACCAGATAGGTGTTTCTGTCTGGTCTGTATTTGATGACTCTTCCTGGTCCCCTATGCACTGAATCCAGCTTCTTCCTGTTTCTGGCCAGGGCCCAGACAGGGGAGTTAATGGGGAGTGATTCCTCTGTAGAGGTTACCTTTTGTGTTTTGAGCCTTTTTATTTCAGCTATTTTAGCTTTGAAGCGTATGTGACATAGAGTTGGTACTTGTTCTACTGTGAGAGAGTTTCCCGGAGAAATCCTCACATATGGTTGGTTATTGTGGGAGACTATCTCTGGTTTGTATCTGTATGTTAGTTCAAACGATGAGTAGCCTGTTCCTTGGTTGGTGCCTACCCAAGATACTAATAATGCATGCTTCACATATAGTGGCCATGTGTCTTTGACTTTGCCATTCATTATTTTCTCAAGGGTTCTGATGAGACTTCTGTTTACACATTCAACTCTGCTGTTGGCCTGTGGCATGTAGGGTGAGGTTGTGGAATGCTTGATATTCTTTGATTTTAAATTATTGTTCACTACATGTCCTGATAGTTCTATGACTTCATCAGTTATGATGTAGTCTGGAGTTCCATAGTCAGCTATAATTGCCTTGTTGATGAAGTGGTTTATTGTTTCTGCTTTGAGGTCTTTGGTTGCCTAGCAGATAGGCCAGCATGTAGCAAAGTCAATGGCTACAATTAGAAAGCATTGTTTTGCTTTAGTTTCTGGGAAGGGTCTCACTACGTCCAGCTCCCTAACCTTAAACGGTTCTGGGTCTGGTACTGGGTTAACTGTAGGGGATGTGTTTGTCTTTGATGATGTGGTATACTGTAAATTTGATACATGGAAGTGTTTCTCATTTCTTACTAATGTATCATGAGTTAGTTGATGTGTTGAGAGGTCTTTCCCTTTGGTCTGTGTACTCAGTGTTATATAGGTTGGGCCATTCAGGGTCCAGGTGGTCAGGATGATTCTCTCTTGGCTGACATAGCCTAGAGAGAGCATCAGCTGTGACCAGCTCTGTCCACCTTTTGTACTGGATGCCCAGGTTAAGCTGCTCAAGCAAGGACATCCATTTGGCTTGTCGGTATGCAAGAGTGTTCTGAGTTTTAAAGTAGATTAAGGATTTATGGTCAGTTAGTACTCAGACGTTTATGTGTCCTTCTAGATAACATCTCTAACTCTTGCATGTGTGATCTATTGCTAGCAATTCCTTATCATGTATATGATACCTCTGCTCAATGTTAGTTAGTTTTCTACTTTTATAACATACTTGCAGAAAGTCCTGCTGCCCTGGCTGGCAGATGTGTAGTACTGCACCAATGGTGGTGTCACTGGCATCTGACTTGAGCTTGTATCACCCATTGTTATTAGGGTATTGCAAGATTGGTGCTTCAATAAAAGCTTGTTTTAATAGTTGGAAATTCTTGTTGCATTATGATGTCCAGATGAATTTCTTTTTAGCATTACCCTTGGTTAGGTCATTGATTGGTGCGGTGAGCTTTTTGCAGTCTTTGATGTATTTGCTTAGGTAAGCTACCATTCCAAGAAAGCATCTAACTTGTTTAACAGAGATGGGGTGTTACATGTTATTTATGGCTTTTATTTTGTCTGGATCCGCTTAGATGCCACTGTCAGAGACAATGTGGCCCAAGAACAGTAGTTCATTTTTCATAAATTGGCACTTACTAGGCTTTGCATAGAGGTTGTTCTTTGCAAGTCAATTGAGCGTCTTGCAGACATGTGTGAGGTGTTCCTCTTTGGTTTTTGAGAATATGATATCATCAAGGTAGCATAATGTATTTGAGAGGCCATTCAGCGCTTAGATCATCATGGTGACAAACATTGCAGGAGCGTTGCTCATCCCAAAGTTCATTACTTTACATTCAAACAATCCAAATTGTGCACAGAACACAGTTTTTGGTATGTATTTTTTTACTTCAACTTGGTTATAACCTGAGGTGAGGTCACTTTTGGAGAAACTTTTTGCTCCAGAGAGTCTTGCAAACAGATTCTCTATAAGTGGAAGAGGATATTTATTCTTTACTTTGCTTACATTGAGAGCTCTGTAGTCTGTTACTAGAAGGACTGTGCCTTCCTTTTTCTTTACAAAAAACACTGCTGCCTCTTACGAGGATTCAGATGGGCAAATGAAGCTTTTACCTAGGTTATCCTCAATGTGATTTTTGAGGTTTGTGTCTCCATGAGAGAGAGTCTGTAGAGGGGTGCAGGTTTAGGCATGGCTTTACATAGGTCAATGCCATTTTTGACCTTCTGTTTGGGGGTAGTTCTGTGAGCTCTTCCTTAAATACATGAGTGTATTTATTTAGGAGTGCTGCAAGCTCTGGGGATTGGATTTTAGTTGTTTGCATGTTATTGAATTCAATATATCTCATTATATGAAGGGTACTGTCTTTGGTTAGACGTTCTGAGTTGTCTTGGTTTATGATTTAGACAAATACTGTGTCTCTTAGAATGAGATTGTTAGGTTCTTTGAGAATGTTGGAATTGACTTCATTGTATTTGATGGTCATGGTCTTTGTTTCCAACATACACTGGGGTTCACTCAGGTGAACCAGTTCATGCCTGCTACAATGTTGTAGTTTGTTGTTCATGACAAGTTCTTTGATGGACGCTTGTATGCCTTGGAGGTCAATTCTGAAGAGAGTTGTTTTTCCTTCAAGTAGAACCTTTTATTTGTCTGCCATTCTGGCGTATTTGAAGTTGGATTTGACAACTGGTATTTTGTACTTGGTTACAAATGGTTTGCTTACCATGGTGTGTTGTGTACCAGAGTCAAATAAATTTTGTGTGTATGTGATTTGGCGCTTGTTGCCATTGGAATTATCTCTGCCATTGCTGTTGGAGAAGCAGTTGTTGTTGCAACAGCATATTTCATGTTTGCGCGTTTTTCTGCGCACTTGGCTTTTGCAATGAGCGCAAGCATGGAGGTGTTGGCCTCTGGGCGGATGAGGGCAGCAACAGAGGGTTTCATTCTATTGATGAATGATGCTCTTGTGTGCACATTGTCAGCTTGTGCTGGGTTTTGGATCTTGCAAAATATCTCTTCAAATTCATTTGCGTAAGCTGTGACAGTGGTCTTCTGAGAAAAATTGCTGAGCTGTATTGCAATGTCTTGGAGGGATTCAGTAACATGAAAATTGTGGGTGATGTCAGCTTTGAACTCTTCCCAGTTTTCAAGCTGGTTGTCAGTTTGTGAGCCAACCCAAGTGGCAAACCAGTTAGCTGCAGCCTCATACAGGCACTTGCTGGCTTCCTGGACCCATTTTTTTGTGGGAAGTGCGGCTGGTGCAGAGTTTAGCAGCTGAGTGGTCCAGCCAGTTAACAATGTTTTCTTTGTTTTTACCAAAAAAACTTATTGATATCAATGTACTTGGTGTCATGGCTGGGTGTAGTACCATACCAAGGTGACATAGGAGGAGTCCACCCTTCAGGGTATTGCAACACCAAGGCCCAATACAGGAAGGGCAAGGAGCAGGATAAGTACAGCATACCAGCTGCAAGTGGACAGTAGGCTCCAAGGTAAGGTACTACAACCTCAATAAGACTAAGGATAGTCAGGATAACCATCCCATATCTGCTGTGGTCATAAGTGATAACCTCAGCAGTGGGTTGTAGGATTGGAGAAGGAGTGGGAGGTATGAAGCTGCTGGCTGTCCAGGGCTGGGTCCTGGCTGGTAGTTCATTGCTACAGGTTCTACAGGTTCTATTAGATGAAGCGCTGGTGACTGAGCTGGTTGATTTGGGATTGTCCAAGGTGATAAAAGAATATGGGGAAGAAAGGCAAAGACTACTCTATAAACCATACACTTTATTAAACATTGTCTGTATCTGACTTGATTGTAAGTAAGTGGGTTTTATACTACTCATCTGGTCTTCCTTGGAAGAGACAACTGGCAGCTCCTTGGTGAACTTTAGTAGTCTAACCTTTGGTCACAGGTACTTAGGTGAGGAGAAGGAATTCTTAAGAACAGGGGATAGGGTTCCAAGAATCTTGGACTGGGTTGAAAAAGGGAGGCTCATTGCATTTGAGTCATTAGATTGGCTGGTTGACTCATGGCTGAGGACAGCACTGGGAACTTGGTTTAGCTCCTCTGGTTTTACCTTGAGATCAGTTGGATTGTTGAAAGCTGATTGGTGACTATTTTTACCAGGTACAATTATTTGGGGCTGGGGTTGCTTGGCAGTTTGGACTTGCTTATGGGCAGAGGGATTTTCATCTGCAGGTGGATATCCTTGGCTGAGTAGCTTTTCTTCATCTTTTAGACCAATGAAATAATTGGAAATTTCAGGCAATGTGGGAGCTGCATTGGCTTAGGTATTCTCTTCTCCAGGCTTCATTTGATTGGGAGTAGATTCTGGGTCAATCTCCTGCAGGTGATGTTTTATTACATCAATGAGGGTACTGTCAGGTGCATTGGGATTTGGTTGGGTACAGACAATTGGGCTAAGACTGGAAAATGGATGCAATTTTGGAACATGTATCATCAGTTCAGATGAAATGGCAATCTGGCTGGGAACTGGTGTATTTGATAAATTTCCAGCAAATCTCATCAGCTTCAAGATAAAAGCCACCCAGCTCATTTGTAGCATTGGAGCCGGTGGCTTTGCTACTGTTGGGGCCCACCAGCCCCCCTGGGCCAGTTAAAAAACTTTCCCTGGTTGTTTGCTTGCTTTCTGTTGAATTTATTAAATTCAAACCAATCTCTCTTTCAAGAGTTGGTTCCCACCTGCCCTGGTGGTTTGAACAGGGTTTGATTTCCCCAGTGGGTTTGCGTGGTTGCCCGCATTTTTGCTTGACAGGGGGTATGCAGGTTCAAATCTGGTTGTTGCATTTTGTGATTTGGCGGCCCTTACACTTGGTGTTGGTAACTTCTCCTGTGTTAGGGGTTGTGTGTTTGTTTGTGGTGCAAGAGAGCAACTGTATTGAATTATCTTGGCACATGCTTTGGGCATGACCAGCCCTTTGAATATGGTGCATCCACTAGGTATGTCTTTGTTGATGTCATGGGTGTGGAAGTAGGTCTTTCAGGTATCCTGAGATGTAGACTGGTTTAGTACGTGAGCAAAGGTGGGCGGGTTCTGTTAAGTCATTTTCTCTTTCATTGGCATGGTTGAAAAACCGTAGCTGCTATCATGATGAGGAGCAACTTTTAGGAAAGCTTTGAATATGAAATTAAGAAAAAAAGAAGTATATTTTATTGAATAATACTTTAGACTTATATAGACTTGGCTGTGGCAGAGATTTAGTTGGATCAAACCTAGGGGTTGGTCATGTGTGGGATGGGTTTGAGCCACTGAATACTTGGACAGTTATGTGATATTGCTTGGTTGCTATTCCTGGTATGTCAAACAGTATATTGAAAAGGCACCAAATTGGGCAATGACTGGATGTTAAGTGTGTTTGCAGTGACCAGAATACCCATACATCCAGCTCCTTGACAATAGTAAAATGCAACTCAACACATACATGTGGCTTATCACTGCCCAGCTGGTTATTAGCTGTTAGAAGATAGGTGTGAGAGAGGGGAGCTAGGCTAACTAGGCTTGGCTCCTACCCTAAAAGAAAAACTTGCCAGGATGACATTCAGTGCAAGACTAGGGTGGCTCCTCAAACAGGGTCCAGAAAGACAAAACAGGTGATAACTGAGGGAAGTAGCCATTCAGTCTTATCAGGATCATATCAGTGAGTAATCAAGAAGTACACTTGGGTGTGTACACTGGTAATTCTGGCAAGTCCTGGGAAGGAAAAATCATCTCATACTAAAAAGGGGCAGGCAGCAGAAGAATATTCTTACAAGCGTGATGTGGTGGGCAGGATGCCAAAAGAACAAAGCTGAGCTACGCCCGCTTTTTCCTTTTATAGCATCCTGCCTAGGTACGTGTCCAGGTATTCTAATTGAGTCACATTTTTTGTTTATTTAAATCAGTGGCCTTTTAAAACTATTTTGTTAAACTCTAGTTGGTAAAAGAAAAGGTGTGTCAGGCAGCCCGCTAATATGTGTTTCCAGTTATATCTGGTAAAAAGTGTTTAATGACGGTTGCTGGTATGTATTTCTAGCCTATAGCTGGTAAAAGAAAAGATGTGCAGGCAGGCTGCCAAAAGAGCAAAGCTGAGCTACGCCCAGCTTCACTTTTTTATGGCAGCCCGCTGATATGTGTTTCCAGTTATAGCTGGTAAAAAGCATTTAACAATGGCAGCCTGCTGGTATGTATTTATAGTCTATAGCTGGTAAAAGGAAAGATGTGCAGGCAGGCTACCAAAAGAGCAAAGCTGTGCTACGCTCAGCTTCACTCTTTTATGGCAGCCCGCTGGTACATGTTTCTAGTCTGTAGCTGTTAAAAAGTGTTTAATTATGGCTGCCTTCTGGTATGCCTTTCTAGTCTATAGCTGGTAAAAGAAAAGATGTGTCAGGCTGGCTGCCAAAAGAGCAAAGCTGTGCTATGCTCAGCTTCACTCTTTTACAGCAGCCTGTTGGTATGTGTTTCTAGTCTATAGCTGGTAAAAGAAAAGATGTGCAGGCAGGCTGCCAAAAGAGCAAAGCTGTGCTATGCTCAGCTTCACTCTTTTATTGCAGACTGTTGGTATGTGTTTCCAGTTATAGCTGGTAAAAAATATGATCAAAGAGGGGTTTGAAGTTATATTTTTTAGAGTCCAAATTTTTTTGGCTTTTTAATGATCTTTATTATAAATCTTTTTAGTGAAACCCCAGGGGTGATGGAAGCCTGCTAGTATGTGTTCCTGGTCTCATACCTAGTAAAAAGCTGTTGAAAGATGCAGCCTCCTTATGGTTTCTTGGTAAAAATTATTTAGATTTTTTAATGAAAAACATCAGAAATCAATGAGTGTATAAAGTTGAGCAGTGAGCAGGCTACCAAAAGAAAAAAGCTATGCTAACTCAGCTCTATTATTCACAGCTTCACACTGTTATTCTTTTCTTTTTCTCTAGCAAAAATACCTTTTTGGTAGTTCAGTATGTCTTTTTTAAATTTATTTACTATTCTGGTTGTTAAAAGATGATTTAATAATATCTAAAGCAAATTTTTTTAACATAAAAATGATAGCTTTATTATGATTGCTACTTTTAATTAGAGAAGTATGAGTGTATGCTTTGTAAATCTCTATTATACTATTATCAAGGCTTTATTAGAGGTCTATAACTTTTATTATGCTTATTTTTTGACATTTAAGAGAATGGAGATTAATTAAAGTACTTTTAAGAGATGTTGAGATACACAGACAAACCCAAACATATAACACCAAGTTTTCTCACATAAAAAATCAACAATTTATACATGTTAACAATAAAATTAGCCCACTTAAGATTTGTTTTGTGCATAACTTCTGTGTTAAGCAGTTGGTTTTGGTTATCTATCTCAACAGCTCTGAAAAGTACTGAATTTTTATCCACATAATGAAACTGCAGCCCTTTTAGATTCTTTATTTTCAGTATATATTTTGAGCTCCAATGGAAATTATAATTCCCCAAATTAATAAAGATCAAGTACATGTTATAAAAATCTCTTTGGTTCCTGAACTTTATTTTGTAGTTTATAGGCTTAATATATTCTTTTTGAAGCACACTTTTTTACTAAGATTTAGTCTTTATTTGTTGGTGACTGCATATTTTATTGATAACATATTGATCTTAATTTACTTTTTAAATATAATTTAAATTCTATGTGGTACTCTGATTTTTGATAAGATAGTGTCTGATTTTGTAGATCTTTTTAGTTATCTAATATGATGTTATTTCAGCTTCATAACATTTGAATTGATTGCATTTTATTTTATTTATGTGGGTTCAGTACTCTCTGGTAAGTTATATTGCTTTTGATTTTAGTAAAATCATAAAGTGAAACTACTATAATATGGTCTAAACTTGATTATTTATGAATTTCTAGTAGATTTATTGTTATCTCAAAAAATTAATTATTTATAGTAGTCTTTTAAAAGAGAAAACCTCTAATTTTATGAGCAGAAGAAAGGTAAACAGTCTATAGTAGCTATTATATATGACATTAATTAGTTTATGTGGTGCCGGAGTTTTGCAGATGAGGGTAAGTAAAATTATTATAAATGTTCTATTTGGATGAAAAAGATTTTAAGGAGAGACAGGACTTTTTTTCACAGTTAGCCAAAACTTGACTATAATCATTAAAATATGAAGATTAATTAAAAGGTTAATAAGCAAATTATAATTGCTTGGTTGAGAACTTAAAACTAAGTGACTTTAAAATATACTTTTTAATATATATTGATCATATAAAATAAGATATAACTTGATATTCAAAGACAGATAATAAAAGTTCAAAGGAAGTCAAAGAGATTACCTTAATAGTAAAAATTTGAATTTGGGTAAAAAAGAGCTAGTTGGATCAAAAAACTAAATCAGAGAAACAGTTTTTTTGTTAAAATATCTGTTTACTCTAAAAAAACTTACCCAACCCTGGATTTGCTGTAGGCAGAAATCTGGGACTTGAAATTAAGGTTAGTAAAAATTAGTGAAAAATGACTTACCAACCCCAAGATCTGCTGCATGGGGAAAGTTTGTGGGTTTTTTTAAAAAAAGGTTAGTAATTTATCAAAAAGCTTACCTGGCCCAAGATTGGCTTTGGGATAAAAATCTGTGAGTCCCTAATTAAGTTTTGTAAATTTAGAAAAAATGGCTTACCTAAATCAAAATCTGCTTGTGGGCAAAAGTCTGGTTTTTTCAATCTAGGCTGGTAATTTAGTAAAAAAAAACTTACCACCCTAAGATCTACTGTAGACTAAGTCTATCTAAAAGGATTGAAGGTTAGTAGTTAATTAGGAAATGGTTAACTGATGATATGAAGCTTTAATTTAAAAAGATTTGAGAAAAAAAACATTACTTACCAAGCCTTAATCTACTTCAGGGCAAAAATCTGGTTCTAAAATCTAGGTTAGTAAAATTGATTTGCTAAAAATGAATTACCCACCCCAAGATCTGCTATGGACCAAGCTCATCTAAAAGGATTTGAAGAAGGTTAGTAAATTTAATGTAAAGCCTACCTGAAATGCAGAATCAACTTGAATATTGAATTAAATTAGTTTTTTTTAGAATTATTACCTTTAAAAAGCAAAGTTAGCTTTGAAACTTTTAAAATTAAGCTTACTGTTAATATCCTTGATCCACTATGCTTAAAACAGTTAGTATTATATGTATATTTTGAAGCTTACCTTTGATTTGAAGTGAATCTATAAAAGTTAAAGTTAAAAAGTTAATATTGTGTTTAGTGAAGGCTTACCTTGGCTTAGTAAATCTAATCTTATCTGTTTGGCAGAGAAATAGATGTGATTGACCAATAATAGTTGATGAAAGCATTCTAAGCTCCAATCATTATTAGTAAAGTTTTATATCAATTTTGACTCTCTTACCTTTTAGGAAAACAGGACTAAATTAAGTCCATTTATATATATTTTGGCTTTTATTAACACTGCTACAGGTAGGGATGCTGTGAGACACTTCAAAGTATCTAACAACCCCTTTGAGCGGCAGCATTATCCAGCAAACTGAACTGAAATTTAAGCACTTTGTTTTTGTTGTCAGCCACTATTGGGCTTAAAAATAGGTAAGTTCTTCCAATTAAAACATATGTAAATAATTTCTCCTACAACTTGAGCGGTTATATATGATCAAGGTAGCCCCTGATAGTAGGATCTAGAGATTGAAAGTCCAAATTATCACAGATGAGGCTTCTGACCAGATTTTTTATCAGTGAAGAGAAGGGCATTATTACCACCAGGAAGAGCATCAAGCAAGTACAGAAGTTGTGCAGAATTCTCTCTCACAAGATGGGCCAAGAGAAAAATCTGGCTTCAGAGAACTGAAGGAGCTGGCCAGATTAGCAGCAAAGCAAAGGCAAGGGCAATGATAGCAAACTTAATCACAAGTAGTAGCATTTTTAAAATATCCAAGAAATTTAGAGTTTTTTGAAGCCAGTGAAACAGGTTAAACCAGATAAAGATAAGCAATCAAGGGTATTCTCAATAAGAATTAGAGCTTTGGAGGGTTTGGTAAGCTTGTGAAGGACTTTAATCATATGATAAATGAATGCAGTTTTAAAAGCAAGCAAAAACAAGGTATTTTTTTATTTTATTTAGAAAATTATACTAATCTTAAAAATTAAGTTCAAGTTTACTTTATGAAAGCGTAAAAAGGTAAGTGTAAATTGAGTTGGTAACATTAATGATAGCTCACTTAAGGAAACTACTGTAATTAGAAAGAAGAAGGCAAAGATAATCAAAACTGATATCTTTACTAAAAACTTTAGATAAAGGATCATGAACAGGGGCCTAGAAATAAAACTACTGCAAGTTAAAAACTTTAATTGTTAAGAATTGACAAACAGGGACCCACTGAGGGCCTGCTTATCATTTTAAGCAAGGGTTTTCACTTAAAGAGGCCAACATAACTGGTGGAGCCCCCTGATTAGGTGTGAATAAAACTCTCAGCCCTGTATCAGTAGGGCTGAAAGTTTTTGAAGGAATTTTCAAAGTGGCTTTTGATTGGATGGATGAGCTCAGTTAGGTTTTATGAGTTGGTATTAGTACATCTGGGATGGGTTACAACAAATTATTAGCAACACCTAATTGGCAGCATCTAGCTTCTTCAACAGCATGAAGGCTTAGGCTAGCAAAAAATCTAAACTCATCAGAGTTTTTTTACAGTTAGCCAGTGTGGTTGAAATAATGTTGGAGTGGCTTAGGAGGAATAAGCCAGTACAAATCTTTCATCAATTTTATGAGCCAGATCACCCAAAGAATTCAAAGGCTTGGTGGGATTTTGGGAAAACTTTTTTGACCATCTTGTGAATATCATCCTATCAAGAACCAAAGAGAATAGTAACTTTATAGTAGCCTGCAAACATCATGTGAGGACTGAAAATTTGGTTTCCTGGTTGAAAAGTGTCTGGCAGGCTCTGACAAGCTTAAGTTGCATTTTCCAGAACATATTTTCATTATGAGATTTTAAGGTATTGTATTAGAAAAGAACACAAAAGAGGTAACTGATTGGCTAAATAGACTGCCCAGTGCCAGCCAAGCCTAACAGAGCTTAGAAATAGCTTTTGGGCCCCAGGTTAGGCCCTGTTAGCTCAGAGACAGTGAAATGTTATCTCACACCTGCAATTTTGATATTTGCAAAATCAAAGGAGGGTGCTTGTCACAAGTGACAGTCATCTGCATTTAATTAACAAGACATAACTCCATTTTCAGGATTCAAACCCAAACCACACAGGCTGCCAGCTTGCAGGCCCTGCTATTCAGCCCACATTATTTTGGGCTTGAACCAGGAACAGATTTGAATTCAGATAAACCTCCAAAACCAACCAATGAGGTGCTTTTCACAATCAAACTTTGCCCTCTGAGGGATTCTCTTAGCCTAGCCAATAGAAGCACTGACCCAAGCAATACTTTTGTAATGACTTGGGCCATCACCAATGAAGTATTGCACAAATTATCCCCAAAACAAGGCTCAACAGATGATGACAAATCCTATGTCTCAAAGAGGGAAATTGAGATTCTTCATCCAAATTCAGCCAATAACATGCTAACAATTTCTGATGCCACTGAAGATCTTCAAACCCTAGTAAATGCTACCACCTGGCCCAAAGAATTTGCAAAAGTTTTTCCATGGCTGATGGGCATACTTATACTCTGGGGCTGCCAGAAAGTTGCTATTGCCATTTTTGTAATAAAGTGTTATGAAACTCTGGTTCTCTCAGGCTATAGTATAGCTAATTCTAGCACTTTTTTATTTACAGATCAATTTTTCCATCTCTACTCCTTTTACCAGCTAATCCCAAGAAACTGTGGACAAGCTGCCAAGTTATACTGTCCCCCAGAAGCATCTTACAGCCTGGTACATTTCACAGAATACCCCCCAATCCTGCATATTCTGAGTTCACCTGAGAAGAAATTCTAATTTATGACCCTGAAGCCAGAATCAGAGAACATGAACTCATTAGACGTGAAGACACATGTCATATCAAGCAACCATTACTATTCTGGACAACTATAACTATATGTTTGCTTATTTAGTGCTATGACTCCTCTTGTGACCCTGCAGCCTGCCCGCCCACAAAAAACTGTGATCACTAATGAGTTATCTTAACCTGACTATTTGGCGTCCTCTACATAACACTCACTAAACTACTTGATTTTATAGTGTCCAATAAAGAGACTTAGTTCTTGTTCAGAAAATTGTTCTTTTATATTGTAAAGTCAGCTTCTCTCCTGTAATGGGCTCTTTCCTCCGGGCCCACGGGCTGTCTACCAACAAGTTCCCCTGAACCTGCTGCAGGCTGGCTCCTTGCTAGTGTAGGTGTGGCTCTGTTATCTGCAGCTCTTGCCTGGTGATGAGACACATGGTTTATTTCTGCAAAAGCTTATTATTTTCATTTTACAACCATAATGCCATCCCATTTTAAACTGTATTCTGTCTTCTCTAAGTACTAAACAGTGTCTTCAAACACTAATAAAAATATTGTTTTTATTAAAAGAATTGTGTGGCAAGATCATAAAAAATTCTTTTCTAAGTACTGGCAGATGACTTCAGTGATATTTTTCAAGTGGCCTATTAATTTTCAGCTTCTTTCCTTGGGAAGAAGTATCTGACCATTTAATGTAAGACTGCTGCTTGCAGCAATATATGCAATTATCATGTATGTTTTCAACCTTGTGTTCCAGCAATCTCTTCACAAAGATAGACAGAAAAGCAGTTTTTAGTTTCTGATGTGAGAAAAAGGGTTTATTTTTAACAGAGTAATCACTGAAAACCATTATGTATTTTTTTGGAGTCCGGCAGTTTCAAACGGAAGGCCATTTTACCTACTTGTTTAACAAATTAATGAAGTCTGCTTATTTGATGAACTAGCTTTTAGCATGAGACATGTAAGAGCACATTTCTGGAATTCAAGTAGACTTTATTGTCAATTTCTAGTGGAATTTCAGGAATTTGTTTCTTATTAGCAAAGGCTTTGTAGGTCTGTGCACACAGGTTAAGTTTAGAAAGCAAGTTATCTGGGTCTCATAAATCTGTTTCATCCAAGTTCTCCCAACTTTATTAGATTATTGGTTATCAATCTTGGGATCTCATATGAGGTCAAATCCGTAGTTATCCTAGAAAAAAGACATTTATGTTAAGGCATAATCTTTACTGTTGTATGTGACTGGGTCATGGGTAGAATGTCTGCTTAGTTGTCTTGGTTGGCGTCATTATAACATCAGAAATATTGCTCTAAGATCTATTTAACTATCTCAGTTTATGCATTAGTCTGTGGGTGATACAAGATGAAAACATATCTCTTGATTCCCAGGTCTTTTATTACCTGGGCCCAGTGATGTGAATTGTGGTTCTTGATAAGTCATTATTTCCTCAGAAATTTCATGTTAGATCAAAATTTTGTTATAAAAGTGATGGACAGTTTCTGTAGTTGTAAAGTGAGTAGTATCAAGTAAAAAGTGAATAAATTTAGTGAATAAGTATACTGTTATCAGTATTGGGTTGTAATTCTTTGATGGAAAATGTTTTACTATGTAGTTCATGAAAACTGTTTTACAGGACCCCACTGGGATGTCTAGAGAACAGATGAGTTTTTCAGGTCTGAACTGTCTAGTCTTGACATGTTAATAAGTTTTGCTTTTTTTAATTTAACTGATGACATCTGTGTCTATCTTAGACAATAAATAGTTTCTTTTGATGTTTTAAAGGGGTTTGTAATGCCCTGGGTGACCTGTTAGTTTTGAATTGTGGTAATCTCTTAAGATAAATACTTGTACTGTTTCTTTATGTATGTATGTTACAGCTCATACAAGAGTCTGGCTGGACTCCCACAGGGGAGGTGGGCCGGGCCTGAAAGGCCATGTACACAATTGGTGTAATCCTGATAATACAATTCACAGCAGTAGCCAGAAGACGCCAAATTCCAGTATGGGGCACAACCTGATTGGCCAGCCCCAATACTGTAATGTAAACAAACTCCAACTTACTGAAGTCTTGGGCAGAAGGCACATTGGGCAAGGGGAAAGCAAGAGGAATCTTTTTCATGATAGTCAAAATTGTGCCTTTAGAGTGGCCAGAAAGAAGATCCAGGTGGTGAGGGGGGAAGAACTCCAAGTCAATGGCGCAAGGTTGCTTAAACAAATAGACAGAAGCAAAACCAGGAGAAAACAGATATGTGTGATTGTATTGTGTAGTGGATTCACAAGTAAATGCAAACAGAATAATTATATTGGTGCAAAAATAAATAATTCCTGCAAGAAAATAATAGGTCCTGGGCATAAAGTTGTCTATTTTATGATGTCAACAGTGAGGAAGGCTTTCCCTCCTCACTACTTACACTTACCAAGAAATACTTAGCCTTTTGTGCCACTAGAGGCCTGGTGGCATCATGTTCAGTGATACTTGTGAAATGGCTTGTAAATTGCACACTGGGACCTGGAAAGGAAAGGGCATTGGCTGTTTTTTTCATGGCCATGGGTTTGGCTGCAGCATGCCAAGATGCCACAGCTATTATAGAACCTGTGAGCAATTGAGCGCCTGATTGCATGATTGAAAAGTTGCTTTCTCAATTTACCATTTCCCAATAGCAAATAGATCTGATTTTGTGTTTAATTTTAATGCCAGGGGTTTGCGGCACGTGGGCCTTGTAAACCCCTGGCCATTCATGGTCAGAAAGGGAGGGTTTTTTTCTAGAAAGACAGTTGGTAATGATTTTCATGATGTTGGTTGTTTTATCTCCAGGAAGGCTAGCTGATTGTCTAGGGCATTTTGGGCCCTGACAATGTAGATCTTTTTTTAAAACAACAGTGCAATATTCTTTGATGAGTATTATTTCTTGCAGAGAGGGCTATTCAATTGTGTGAAGAGTTTGAATATCATGACTTTTTCTTGGCTGTTTTTTTAAGCTTCTAGGATGTAAGATTTTTTTGCAACAATCTTCATATAGTTCAGCTGCATTTTTCTGCTTTTAGTGTCTAAAAAGGTGTGAGTGGTGTGTTTTTGCAACTCAATTGTAGATAAAATCAGGTTGGATTTTTTTGCTTAGAGCGTCTGTAACAATATTGACCTTACCAGGTTTGTAATCAATTGTCAAGATATAGCCTGCTAGTTTCAGGGTCTATCTAGCTTGTCTTTAGTTGTCTGGGCTTGAGTAAGTATATCAGGGTTCTGTGATCTTTCAAGATCTTTACTGGGTGTTTGGCTTTGTATAAGTATCTACATCAGTGTTTAAGAGTCTTTATAATTGCAAGCATCTTCATATTGTATACTGGGTAATTTAATCTAGTAGTAATTATCTTAGAATCATATGCTACAGGATGTAGCATACTATTTTCTTCTTTCTGAAGAATCACCTCTCCTAACACAAATTCAGAAGCATCTGTTTTTGGGATGAAGAGCTTGTGTGAATAGACATTGTGAAGATAAATACAGTAGTAAACACTTTCTTCAGGGCTTTAAGCACAATGATGTAGTTTTTCAGAATACCAACTGTTGATGAGAGCACTATTTGACACAGGCAGCAGGACTACAGACCAGAAGGTAAGGCACACCATAGGATGGAAGCCAACTTGATAATGTAGGATAATGATCAACCAAACAAGGACCAAGAACCAGAACTGGTTATCATAGATTCCACAAAGCCTGTCAAAGTAATATAAAATACTCCAAACAGCTGGGTGGTAGTGACATCAGTTCAGCAAAAAAATTGTTCAGGAAATTAGGTTGCAGGGTTAGAAGAGTCATTGGTATCAGGTAAGCATGCAGATAATTATACTTATTGTGAAATAGTCTAGGCTAACCTGTGTATCACTTTTCTTTGCAGTTTTAGGTTTCTGGAGTTCTGGTTCTTGCCAGGAAGTTGGAAATTAGTATGTTTTTCTAGGATAAACTCAGAGTAGGATGGATTTGAAGGGTACTCAGTAAAATGTACGGGTCTAAAGATTAATCTAACTGGGCAGAATAACATGGGTAATGAGGCTGCAAGATATTTGGTAGAATTGGCAGGAGCCTTTGAGTCTATGATACTGAAGTTTAGGTGGTAAAATACTAGAGCTAGATAGGATAAAAATTGTGTGAATTAAAGGTCTATTTAACTTTATTATTGGAATGACAATACTGTCATTCTCAACATTGCTGGGAGTTTATGCTACCAATTTTGGCATCTTCAGAAATGGCAGGCTTTAGGCCCATGAGCATTCTATCATTGGGAAATTGGCACTTCAGTTGGTCCTCAGGGGCAGCTAATTTTGTATTGGCTAGTGCTGGTGAATAGATATGATATTCTATTTTCTGGCTTCTATTCTCAATATCACACAGCCCAGCCAAATGCATTTCAGTTTGGACACCAGGGATGGGTACTGGCTGACACTTATTAGGGGAAGAGATTTCAGGTTAAACTGAAACTTCTTTTAGGCAGCTGCAGCTGCATAGATTTGGGAGTTTGGTGGGGCACACTTTGTTGTGAACTCATTCTTACTTGGGAAATCTTCTTGGCTTTGTGGGCAGATCATCAAATAGCCTTCTGATTAAACCTAAAAAATGCAGGCAGTCAGGCTCTTGACTCTCTGGGCTGGTGAGCTGCAGATTACAAGGGCCAGGGTTTGATTCCTGCTTTCAACTTTTGTTTATTATTAGAAAAAATTTCATTTGTGACACAGTTATATAACCATTTAAATAGAACCTTATCTGAACATAGACATGTCAACAAAAGATTGATCAGAGAAAACCTTTATAAAATTTCTACATAGTTTGCTAGTTCTAGAAAACTTCTGATGCTTTTTTGACAAGTAAAAGTGTACTAGAATGTAACAGCATTCACTTTGTCTTGTGTCATGGCAAAGCTGCCAGTTCAAACAACATAACTGTCACGGCCCAGATCACTCTCAGAAGAGCCTTTAGTTGAGGGAAAAGGTCTGGCATGAAAAGCCCAGTAGATGGCAGAAGTCATCCTCATCACATAATTTGCAGTAGTAGCCCAAGGACAACATACTTTCATGTGAGGAATAACTTGTTCAGCAAGTCCTATCATAGTAAGATAGGCAAACCCAAGCTTACTGTAATCATATGATAAGATGGTAGTGTCAAGGAACCAACCCTGTTCTTCTGGCTTGCTAGCATTTGAGAACTGGTAGGTTGCAGACTGGATGGGCAGAGCCCACCAAAGGATTGGTGCTAACTTAATGAGGTAGGACATCAACTTGCCCACTCATGACCACAAGCCAGCGGTGGGGACAATAGTATAAATTACTCATGTGAGAGTAATGAGTATAATCCCTAATAACTTATTGGTATATTTCAGAGAAAGCTCAGCGGCAGATGCAGGCATTGATTTGGGGGTGACAGGTGGTTTTATGTCTAATTGATAAGCAGTAAGGACGTTGTATTTATCTCTGAACAGGAAGGGTTCAGTAAGATGTCAAGGACTCTTCTGGCTGTATCTGGTTAACTCTTTAGTTTGAGCCAAGAGATCCCAAGCTAATATGTTGTCTGAAGTGTAATTCTTGTACTCAGGCTTCAGGGGGTATTACACAAAATAGACAGGATCAAATGGAGCACCTGGCAGACAATATGTAGCTGGCAGGTTGATAGGAGAATCAGATGGTTTTTTGAGTTAGCTAGAAGATGACAAGGATAAAATACAGCAACAATTAAGAAACCCAATATTGCATAACCTTTATTTAAAAATGACAATGTTGATTGATCTGGGTCTGGCAGGTTCTTATACTGTGCTGCCAGGCTTCATTTTCTGATTGGGTTTCTTGAGATCAGAAAGGTTGGCATCAGAGGTATCAGATGGCGGGGTGGCATTTGGCACTGACAAGTTGCCACTGGCTGCTTCAGGATAAGAAAACTTTGAATTCTGTTTGGCAACTCGGGTGTTGGGCAGGCATTTGGGTTCAGTGCCACTTTCTGAGCTTCAGGGGAGTTTGAAACAACTCTTTTTGGGGATTTGTGTATTTCATCAAGCAAACTGTCACGGCCCATACTAGAGTCCGACTGGACTCCCACAGGGGAGGCAGGCTGGGCCTGAAAGGCCATGTACACAATAGGCGCTATGCGGACCAGGTAGTTTAGAGCAGTGGCTAGGGGGCGCCAACTCCCAGTATGGGGCACAACTTGGTTGGCCAGCCCCAATACTGTGATATAGACAAACCCCAGCTTGCTAAAGTCCTGGGTGGGAGGCGCGTCGGGGAGAGAAGGGGCAGTTGGAATATCCTTCATTACTGGAGGCAGATCCAGGTGATGGGGATGGAAATACTCCAGGTCAAGGGCGCGGGGCAGTTTGGCAAGGACAACAGGAGTATGGCCGGGAGGATAGGGGTATGCAAGTTTGTATTGAGTAGTGGATTTACAAATAGATGAAAAGAGAATAATTAAATTTAAGCAAAAATAGACAATTCCTGCAATAAGATAATAATTTCTAGGCATAAACTTGCTTTATTAAGATGTCAACAGTGAAGAGGGCTTCTCCCCCTCACTACTTATACTTACTGATGATTCTGTGGCCTTTTGTGCCACCAGAGAACTGATGGCATCATTTGGAGTTGGATTTACAATTTTAACCGGAATTTGCATGCTTGGCCAAGAGGGTGAGATCTCATTGGCTGCTATGACATAAACCTTTTGAAACTTGCAGCATGGTGAGTTGCTACAGTTATTTTTAGCTCCCACAATGAATCAATTGCCCAATCACGCTCCCAATGTGCCATTTCCTGATAGGTAGGTGGCCCAAATTTGATAATAGGCTAGATGCCAGGGATTTGAGGCTTGTGTGCCTCTCAAATCCCGGGCCATTTGCTAGTCAAAAGGGGGGTATTTTGCCCTGGAAAGTGCTTTGTGGGGGTTTCCAAGCTGCATGTTTAATCACCTCTAAGAAGGCCAGCTGACTGTCCAGGGCAATCTGGGCCCTGACACAAACCGCCGGTGTCAAGTATTGGCACCTCAGGGAAACTCCTGCATCTTGCACTGGTGGTTTGCTTGAAAAATCCTGTGATGTAGTTGAGAATTTGGGTTCTGGCGGGTTGGCAACAACTTTATCAATTGGTTGTGGGCTGTCAGATTTCCAGTTTTTGTAACTGGTGGTCTGAAAAGGGATTTGTTCAGGATTTGACCCTGGTTCCATACTTTGGAATTCAGGTATGTCCAAATTGTCATTCCTGACAGGTAGTCACAAGGGGAAGTTCTCCTGTGGCAGCACTCATGAGCTGGCTTGGCAGGACAAGTTTACTGAGTTGGGCAATACCTTGGAAGAAGGAAGGCACAGAATCAGGATTTATTTCCTGGTTTAGTGCCTTGGAGGGAGGAACAGGGGCAAACATTGGTTGATTAAAAGCAGCAATAAGTTGCTCAGTCTCCCAGCGCTGGTGTTAGAGCTGCAAATACTCTCTGTTTGAAAGTACCAACAGTATAAGATTTTTAATAATATAATAAACTCCTGGAAAGGTCAAATGCTCAGATTTCATGAACTAGTAGTTGTTTATTTAAAGATGTCATCAAGGAGAGAATGTCTAACTTTTCCAGCTATATACTTCTGGGAAATTGGCTTTTGAGGACCAAAATCCTCAACTTCTGAGAGTTTTGGCCAATTGTAAACATTTTTGAAGGTAAACACCACTTCTTTGTGTCAAAACAGCAGGGTTGACCCGCCAGCAAGGTTCTGAGCAAGCGGGTTTGTGACCCGCAATCTGATTACCCAGTCACCCAAAGCCAAGTTAGGAAGACAGCTCGGATTTTCAAATACAATAACATGAACAAAAGCTGATCCTCCCCGGTGGGTAACTTGTTTTGGTGCTTGACTCATTACAAGGATCAAGCCACCCCCTTCACCATCCCACCGTGTGATCAACACTATCATGCTCCTACTATCCATGATTTACAATGACTATATAATACTTATCTCTCAATAAAGAATACTATCTAGTTTCTAAATATTTTTCCCCTTGTAACTCTGCTAAAACAGCACAGTTATGACATTGGTAGCAGAAGTAGGGTTTTCATCCTACTTTATTCCCCAAAATTCTGCCTGTTGCCTGTACTTGCCGCAGCCATCAAATCCTTGATAGAATTATGTCTGGCCTCCCGCTAGACTGGACTCCATACACACCTGGTACAGAAATACCCAATGGCTTTGTCCTGTACCAGAACATGGTGATCCCACTTCCTGCCTTCAACGCCCTGTCCATACAAGGTTTCTTCCAAACTCCCACCACTGTCCCTTGAGCAGCTGACAAAAGTACCATGCCTGCCTATGTAGCTCAAAGACTTTGAAGTGCTGCCTTGAAACCTTTTGCTAGAGCCAGCAACAACAACACTGCGGCATGGATCCAATCTGCCCAAAGAAAGCTGGCTCAAATAAAATGCCTGCAACAATTTTGGATTGCAGAAATCTCTATCTGATTGACCCACAACACTGGTACTTGGTGCAACAAGTGGCACAAAGAACACACTGAGAATAATTAAGACACCTTCAAGCAAGACTTCCTGGCAAGATTTTTGCTGAAGGACACCACACTCATGATCATCTGCCAAGTGAAGAACTTGACCCAAACTGGCACAGTGAAGAAGCTCACCCGCGCTTCCAAAGAACTCCAACTACGTGCCCCCTCTGATATGGCCTTTGACACTCTAGCTACCCATCTCATGTACTACGACACACTCAAGTCACACGTAATGAGACACATAAACCTGGATCAAGTGACCAACTTGCAAAGTCTATATTGTGAGGCAGAGAAAGCAGAACAAACATTCAACACTCTCCACAAGACCCAAACTGGAAAGAGAGAGACCAAAGGATTCTCACCCAGCTGGGTGTTCCAATTGACCACCCCCTGGAAACAACAACAGCAATGCAAACCACAAACCTGCAGGGTTGAATAGGCATGGGAATGGGAATAACAGCTAGTCCAACTGTATCAATTTCTGTATCACCGCCACACAAGATAACTAAGACAAGGGAAAAGCCAGGGGAGAGCACTAAGCAAGCCAAGCTCTTCTCACACAATTCCTGACTTGCCCAACAATGAGTACCGACCCGAGAACGTGGACCAATGTCCAACAATCCAAGTACCCACAGAAGACCTGGTACTTTACACCATTGTCAGACATCCAAATAAACTGATGTCTTATCCTTTCTGCTTTTGCAGTTACACAGGCTCAGCGCTCCTGGATTTGGGCGCAAATTGAACCCTCGTCAACAGTAGCTTTGTAGACAAGTTTAAACTAGCCACTGATCCTTTGCAGATTAAAAACATGGTTTTAGTTGATGAACATCACATTGCTGTGACAAGGAAAACTGCTCCATTCTCTGCCATGCTAGAGAACCTGCATTCCATCATTCAGGGCCCCATCATCAACTTTCCCAAGTTTGACATTGTACTGGGACTAGACTGTCTGCAAAAGAACAATCCCCATATAGACTGGGCAACCTCTGTATTGACCATCAAATGTGAAGGCGTCAATCACCAGATCTACCCTGACTCAGTAGACCAGCTCCTCTGCAACCATGTCTTTGTACACATCACAGAGACCCTGGACAAAAAAGAGAACCTCAAGGCAATTGACTGGGATTCTTGCCAGTACAAGATCATACATTTCAAGGATCACCAAGACACCACTACACCTCAGGATTGTGAAATTGTAACCTGCCTTCCAGAAATCTTCAAGGAAGCTTTACCCGGGTTGCCCCCAGAGAAACACATTCAACACTCTATCCAGCTCAAAGGAGCTGTACCCAAAGCACGTCCTATCTACAGGCTGACCCCAAACAAAAGCGACACCCTACGCGCCTACCTCAAGGAAGCGTTAGAAAAAGGACTTATCCGCCCCTCACTGTGAGAGAGGGGGGCTAAACTAACTAAGTTTGGCTCCCATCCCAGTGAAACAAACCACCAGGATGCTGCCCAGTGAAGGACTGGGACAGCCACTTGAAAAGGGGACCACAAGGAGGACACAGGAGACATTTGAGAAAAATAAGCGTTTAAGCCCATCAACATCAGTCTGGTGAGCAGCCAAGGAGTGCAGGTGGGAGTGGGAGGGAACACCTCAGGGGCCACAAGTGGTATCATATTGCTCTGGGCCAAACTGGGAAGGGAAGGCATGGAAGACACATCCCCCTCAGAGGCAGGCAAGGTGTGGTCAACAATACCCAGATCCAAGTCATCACACGTCAGGCTCTTAACCATAGTCTCCCCAGAAAAGAGAAGGCCGCTGGGAAGATCCCAGAGACTGGAAGGATCTTCACCCACAAGACAATCAGAAGAGGAGATTTTTACTCACAAGTCTGGGGAGGTAGACCACAAGAGCAGAAAAAATGAAGCCAAGGAAAACACAACAAACTTGATGACTGGGAGTATCATAACAAGAATCTTCACAAAATTTGGAAGAGATTGATGGTGTTTCCAAGAAAAATGGCACTAAAAAACGTCTTGGCAGGGTAACTTAAAGCAGAAGGGCAAAAGGAGCAACAGAGGAGGCTTGGGAAGCTTTACAGTGGTCTCAGATGTCTTGGTAAATCTGGAAAGCAAAAGCGGGTTTGAAAACAAGAGTTTTAAAGAAAAATCCAAAATAATAATAGAAATTATATTGAAAATCAATTAAAATTTTTAAGTTTGAAAGCTGTTTTTGAAAGCAAAAGCAGAGAAGACAACAACTATATGTTAAGACTATTTTAGAAGGTCTCAGAGGAGATGCCGGGTTCAAAACCGGCAGATACAAGGTAAGCTTTAGAAGAATGACTAACACTTCAATCTTTAGACTGTAAAAACTCCAAAAAGGGGTTTTAACAAACAGAAAAATTAAAATAATGTGCAATAAGCTCCAAACTTTAATATTATTGGAAAATAGACAAGCAGGGGACTGAAGGTCCCCTTGCTATGTTAAAAGGAGGAGATTGCAAAGGGGGTGAATCACATGATCTTTGGAACTGAATCCAATTGGCTGGAGGAGAAATTTTGTTGAACAGGACCAGGGTGACTGGAAAGTTTCAACCTAATTTCCGCGGACCCATTTGATTGGCTAGAAGAAGTCCTATACATTTGAAGTTCACTTGAGTTTTTGATTGTTGATGTGGCAACATTTGATTGGTTGGTTCTAATAGTTTTTAAATGTGGGCAACACCAAGCCAACAGGTAGTCCAAATTGACCAACATTTCTTCCCAGGAGGGGGCAACCAAAGGCAAGGGATCCGTGGGATAGGCTAGCACAAACATCTTATCAACTGTGTGTGCCAAATCTTCTAAAGAATTAAGGGGTTTGGCTGGGGTTTTTGGACCTTTCTTGGTGCAGTGGGGAAAGATTGTGCAATCTAATGCCAGGGGTGGCAGTGAATTTACACTCACAGTCTCTTTTTGGGGCCGCCATATTTTTTCTGGCCAAGAAGGACAGCACCTTGCGCCTAGTCACGGATTATTGAGCCCTAAACAAAGTTACCATCAAGAACTGTTAACCACTACCACTCATTGACAGCCTCTTTGATGCCCTGGGTGGAGCCAGGGTCTTCTCCAAGATCAATCTAACTGCAGGCTATAACCAGATCCATATCAAGGAGAAAGACATCCCCAAAACAGCCTTCTGCACTAAATACGGTTTATACAAGTGTGTGGTACTCAACTTTGGGATGACAAACACTTTGTCAACCTTTGTGACCTTCATGAACAAGGTGTTTGCCTCCCACATTGGCAAGCATGCCTTGGTATACCTGGACAATATCATTGTATACAGCCCCTTGGTAGAGCAACACCACAAGGACTTGGAGGCTGTCTTCATCACTTTGGCGCAACACAAACTGCTAGCCAAGTCTTTCAAATGTCAGTTCTTCCACAAACAGTTACCCTTCTTGGGACACATAGTTTTGAAAGATGGCATTAAACCTGACAGCCAGAAAATCCAGGCCATTTGCAAGATGCCACCTCCAAAGGAATAGTCAGAACTCCGCACATTCTTGGGAATGGTTGCCTACGTATGTTGATTCATACCCAACTGTGGTGTCCTGACTGCACCTCTGTCCGCTATAACTGGCACCAAATCCAAGTTTGTATGAACCCCTAATGTGACCTTTACTTCAGACGTCTTAAGGAGAAACTCACAACAGCACCCATCCTACAATACCCCAAACATGATGGGGAATATCAAATGGAAACAGACGCCTCTGATGCATCCATTGGGGGAGTACTACAAATCAAAACCAATGATAGTGACTTTCTGCCTGTGGCCTATGAATCACACAAACTAACAGATGGCAAGTGCCAATACCCTATACATGACAAAGAGCTGCTAGCAATTGTGCACTGCTTGGTCAAATGGCGTTGTTATCTAGAACAGCAAGAAGAGTTCACAGCCTTGATAGACCACAAGTCACTTATCTACTTCAAACCCAAGCAAACTATCCTGTTGTCAAGCCTGCTGGATGGAACTTCTGGAGAGGTTCAACATGCTCATACAATACAAGCCTGGTCCAGAACTTGCCATGGCAGACACACTCTTGCGCCTGTAGATTAGAGCCACAAGGGGCAAGAATGGGCTTGACCCAGACTGGCCCCTCCTGGTGCTTAGGACAAAGGACAAAGGCTTCCCCCTGGTACCACAGACATAACAAAAGAAACTGTCATTAAGAATGAGCACTTATTTGCAGATATATATGGAACTTTACATTGGAAGATGACTGACAGAACTACCATCCCTTATATTCCCACACATCAGCAAGTTGACACAATCTTACGCTACCACAGAGACCTAGAACACACAAAAAGCCGCAACCTCTACAAATTTCTTAAACACAAAGCATGGTGGCCAACCTTATACCAAGATGTCTAGGAAGTTCTAGACCAATACAAAGTATGTGAAAAATTTGCAAAAAGCAATACCCCGCCTAAATCAGTCCTACCTATTTGCATGCAACTACCTTTCAAGGTGTTGGCCCTAGACATTGTGGGTCCTATGCCAGGGAAGAATGATGAAAAAAATCCATCATTACTGCAATAGACTTTGCCACATGATGTCCAGTAGCACAAGCAGTTAAAGCACATACAGACAATGACATACAACAATTCATAGGAAGAGAAATTATCAGCAAGTTCAGAAAGCCAGAGCTCTTGATTACCAATGAGGGCAAGGAATTGACCTCCAATGACACCAATTTATACCTCACCAAGAATGGGGTCCAGCACACAGTGACAACAACTTGCCATCCTCAGGCCAATGGACGCGTGGAGTGGCTGAATGATAGCCTCGTGAAAGCCTTGGCTAAGCTCACTGCTGGGAGACCCGAGGACTGGTACAAGCAGCTACCAACTGAATTGCCTGTATGCCAGACCTGCATGAACAGATCCACCGGTAAAAGCCCCTTTGAGTTAGTTTATGGAACACAACCCAATGTCATCCAGGCGCTATCTGGACCTAAGCTGGAAATGCCAAGCAAGGTTTTACCCCACTCAGATTCCCAGATCATACAGGCCAATAACAACCAACCAATCAGGAAAAAAAGAAAAGCATCTACAAAAGACCTTTATCCCCATTCAAGACAGAAATGAGGCCAGTGACAAGGTTTGGGTCATGAACATCAACAAGAGTAAATTACAGCCAGAGAAAGTGGGCCCTGCCATTGTCCTAAAGTTAAACAAAAACAACACTTACCTTGTGCAAGGGCTTAGGAAGCGCAAGCAAGATAAAGTCCTCCATCACAACCGCCTAAGACCCTGCAAAGCAAGACAAAAACAATGCAATACTGTGCTACCAGCCACCAAACAACAGCTAGTTCAGTATAGCGCCTGGGCTCCTGACAACCTCCCTGACAACCTGCCACCAGAGGAGGCTGATCATCAGCTGAGGAAGTGTTAAAACAGCAGGCTTGACCTGCCAGCAAGGTTTGGAGTAAGCGGGTTCATGACCTGCAATCCAATTACCCAGTCACCCAAAGCCAAGTTAGGAAGACAACTCGGATTTTCAAATACAATAACATGAAAAAAGCTGATCCTCCCCAGTGGGTAACTTGTTTTGGTGTTTGGCTCATTACAAGGATCAAGCCACCCCCTTCACCATCCCACCGTGTGATTAACACTATCATGCTCCTACTATCCATGATTTACAATGACTATATAATACTTATCTCTCAATAAAGAATATTATCTAGTTTCTAAATATTTTCCACTTGTAACTATGCTAAAACAGCACAGTTACAACATTTGGATGTCTTCAGGTGCAGGTTTTTCCAGGGCATTGAATGTGACTTTTGGAGAATTGAGATGTGAATTACTGAAGCCTTATTTTCTAACTCAATTAGGCAATTTCCCAATTGAAAAGTTGCATTACTTTAATTTAATGTTATTTAGTTCCTTGTTAGGTTCATCCCGGGCCCTGACAATAATCCAAGAATTTTACTTCAGGATAGAAGAACTTACACTTTTTGTGTTTGATGTAGAGGTTATTTCCTGTGAGTTTTTCTAATATGTGTTCTAAGTAGAAGAGACATTCTTCATGAGCTTTGCAGCATATTATGATATTGTCAAGATAAGCCACAAATAACTGATCCAAGTATTTATTCAAGACCAAGTTGATCATTTTTTGAAACTATTTGAGTGCATTACATAACCCAAAAAACATGATCAGTTATTCATAAAGTTCATATCTGGTCTTGAAAATGGGGTTATATTTGTCATTGTCAAGGAACCAACCTTGATCAACCAACTTGCTAGCATTTGGAAACTGGTAGGTTGCGGACTGGGTGGGCAGGGCCCACCAAAGAATTGGTGCTAACTTAATGAGGTAGGACATTGACTTGCCCACTCACAACCACAGACCAGCGGCGGGGACAATAGTATCTATTACTCCCATGAGAGTAATATATACAATTCCAAAAAGCTTGTTGGTATGGTCCAGTGGGAGCTTGGCAGCAGAGGCAGGCATTGGTTTGGGGGCAACAGGTG
>QTSX02002382.1:60484-110598 GCA_014839935.2 Entomophthora muscae
CTGTTGCTGGTAGTATGGCCTCACACTGTTTTTGTCTTGCTTTGTACAGTCAAAGTTAGTTGTGATGCAGAATATTGTCCTGCTTTTTCTTACCCAATCCTTGGACTAAGTAAGTGTGATTGTTTACCTCTAATATAATAGTGAAATCCATTTTTTGGGCTATATTTTGCTTTTGTTAGTGTTTATCACCCAAACTTTCCACCTAACTTTATGTCTTTTTTAGGGGGAACCAATGTTTTTAATAGCTGTTTTTAGGCCTCCTGGTTAGAATTGACAATGCACACATTTGGGTTGTCCTAGTAGTATTTGTTTAGGAATTTATAACTTGGGCCCTATAAGGGCTTGAATTATGTAAGGCTATGTACCATAAACTAATTCAAAAGGGCTTTTTTCCCAGTGAATCTTGTGAGAAATGGATGTGGTATACAATGAGCGCTGTTGATAGCTGTTAGAATCAGCCCTCAGATGCCATGACAGCAAGCTTAACAAGGGCTTGCACCAAGAAGCCATTCAGCTGTTCTACTCTGCCATTTTCTTGCAAGTGATATGTCATAGTTACTGTATGTTTCACTCCTTGTTTTTCTAGGTATATGTTTGTATCATCAGATTTTAGCTCTTTGCCTTCATCTGTAATGAGTAGTTCTGATTTTTTAACTTGCTGATGATTTTTTGTCAATGAATCAACGCATATCATTGCCAGTGTGTGTTTTGACAGCTTGTACCATTGAATATCTTGTGGCAAAGTCAATAACAGTGATGATGTATTTTTTGTTGTTGGCCTTGCCTGGTATGGGATTTACAATATTCAATGCCCACATTTTGAACAGTTGCTGGGTTTGGATTGAAAGTACTAACTTGGGAGAAATATCACTTTTAGTGTAATTGTTGAAAATATCACACTGTTATAAGACTTCTTGAAAGTTGTGATATAAGGTAGGCCATCAGGACTTGTGGTTTAAGAATTTATAAAAGTTTATCTCTTTGGTGTGCCTGAGATTTCTGTGATAGTGTAAAATAATGTTCACTTTCTGATGAGTTGTGACATAATAAGTGATAGTCTCACCCAGCATTTTTTGGTGTAAGGTGCAATACATTTCAGTAAACAGATGCTCATTATTGACTACTGTGTTGCAGGTAATGTTTGTGGTTTCTGGGGAAAACCCTTTGTCCTTGGTTTGAAGAACAATAAGAAATCAGTCTTGGTTTAGCCCATCCTGGCCTCTAGAGGCTTGGACGTAAAAAGACAATATATCATCTACTGATAAAAGTTCTGGTTCCAGTTTGTGTTGTATTTTTATGTTAAATTTTTCTAGGAACATCATTTATTGTGCTTGTCTTTACGAGAGATTTATTTGGGTCTTGAAGTGAATGAGTAACTTATAATCCATAAGAGCCATAAATATTTTATGAAGTTTAAGATAGCAGCATCATTTGACATGCCAGTGTACAATGTCACGTAAATTCTTGTTGTGAATGAGATATCAGCATTTTTCATTGGTTAGTTTGTATTATTTGTAAGAAATCAGTAGATGTTTGCCAAATCAGTCTTAATGCAGAGCACTCTGACTATGGAGGCATCAGGGACATCAGCTTCTATTTGATAGTCCTCATTGCATATAGAATACTGTAGTATGAGCGCTGATACAAGTTTCTCCTTGAGTTGTCAAAAGCATAGATCTCTTGCAAGGCCTATACAAATTTAGAATTGATGTCAGTGATGGCTGACAATGAGACAGTAAAAACGTCACAGTTGTGTATGAACTGTCAAACATAGAAAAACATCTCAAAAAATTCTTAGTTCACTTTTATTCTTGGATGATAGAATCTTGCAAACGGCTTGTATCTTTTGCACATCAGGCTTGATATCATCCTTAGATACTACATGGCCTAGAAAGTGTTGTTGTTTACGGAAAAACTAGTACTTAGACAGCTTGGCAAGAAGGTTTTGCTGTGCCAGGATAAAAAATACAGCCTTTAAGTTCTTGTGGTATTGTTTATTGCTGGTGTTGCACATAATTATGTTACCAAGGTAGACCAGGGCATGCTTCTCAATGTGTGAGGCAAAAATCTTGTTTATGAAGGTAACAAATATAAATAGCACATTAGTCATTCCTAAGTTGATCTATTCAAGCTAGCTGTACATTTCTGACACAGTCTATCAAGTCCGGAGGGCCAAAAGCATGATCATGCCTAAGTTGGGGGTAAAATATGTGTAAGACCAATACTTGGTGCAAAAGGCTGTCTTGAAAATGTCTTTTTTCTTGATACATATCTGATTGTAGCCAACAATAAGGTCTTTTATAGAGAATTTTGTGATGTTGCCCAGATCATCAAAAAGATTGTCAATTATTAGTGAGGGTGACAAAATGTCATTTTTACTAATTTTAAACCTCAAGAATTGGGACATGATTTGAACCTTGGCCAAATTAGACTGTGAACTGCCAGCCCTAAAGGCCAGGAGTCCATTTGTCAACCTTTTTTTGAGATCAAATCTCCCAGAATTCAACCTGCAAATGCACCTAAATGTAAAAAACCTTGTGAAAAATATCAGAAATGTACCAAACAGAGCATCATAATCACTTGCCAAATGAAGTTAAGGATTTTCTCACTATTGACCTAATAAGCTTGATGCCTGCCCTAAAAATCAATCAAAACCTCACTTATAAAAAACGCTAGCCATCAGACTGCCCTCAAAAATATCACTTAAGAAAAAAAGATCTCACAATCCTTTTGAAAAATCTGATTAATGAATGTTCTCCCTGCATCTATGTTATTTTGCTCTCCTTAAACCTGGGTAACCTGACTGCTTGATTTTCAATTTTTCAATTTTTAGACTTCCAATCATCAGAGTTTAAGGTTTGACAAGGAATTACTATATAAACTTTCAGATTTTGTACCAGGCTTTATCACTATTCTGAAATGAAGCATATGAACTATTGGGGTTAATAATTATTTTCATATTTAATCTTAGTAATATGTCAGTTCAACACAAGTCTTTCTGGCTCATCAGTCTTATCACACACAGTTTTTTGTCCGCAATGTCAGGAAACCAACCCTGATCTGCTAGCTTGCTAGCATCTGGGAACTGGCAGGTTGCAGACTGGGTGGGCAAAGCCTACCAAAGAATTGGTGCTAACTTAATGAGGTAGGACATTGACTTCCCACCCATGATCACAGGCCGGTGGTTGGGACAATAATGTTTATTACTCCAATGAGGATAATACACTATCCCAAATAGCTTGTTGATATGGTCCAGGGAAAGCTCAGCGGCAGATGAAGGAATCAGTTTGAGAGTGACAAGCAGTTTCATGTCCAATTGGTAGGAAGGGAAAAGTGTATTTATCTTTGAACATGCGGGGCTTGATAACGTGTCAAGGACCCTTTCTATTGTATCTGGTCAACACTTTAGATTGGATCAAGGGATTTCATGCTAATATCTTGTCAGAGGTGTAATTCTTATATTCAGGCTTCAAGGGGTGTTCTGTAAAATAGACAGGACCAAAAGAAGCACCTGACAGAAGATAAGTAGCTGGTGGGGCAGCAGGAGGATCAGACAATTTTTGAGTTGACTGACAGATGACTAGGACAAAATAAGGCAATAATTGGAAGAATTGATATCTCATAACCTTTATTTTAAAATGACATTGGGGGTTGATCTTGGCCTGGAAGGTACTTATATTGCACTGCCAGGCCTCATTTTTTGATTGAGTTTCTTGAGCTTGAGCAGGTTGGTGTTAGGGTCTTAGATGGCGGGGTGACATTTGACATGAGCAGGTTGCCATTGGCCATCTCTGGATAAAAAGACTTCAAATTCTTCTGTTTGGCAACTCAGCTATTATCATTAGACATGTATTCAGGTTCAGTGCCACTTCCTGGGCTTTGGGCAAGTTTGGAGCAACTTTCATTAGTAGACTCACATATTTCATCAAGCAAACTACCAGTGTCAAGTATTGGCACCTCAGGGAAACTCCTGGCAGGTTGGCATTGACTTTATCAATTGGTTGTGAGATTTCAAGTTCTCAGTCTTTGAAACTGACAGTTTGCAAAAATTTTGTTCAGGGTTTGACCCTGGCTCCATACTTTGGGGTTCAGATACAACAAAATTGTCATTCCTGACATGCAAGGTGCTTTTTATGGGCTTGTGCATTTTACTGAATATTACTTGAAGCCCAAATTCAAAGACTTTATCACTGAAAAATACTGAAGAGTAACACCCTGGCTTGCACCAAAAAGTTAAACCAATTTAATTGTAAAAACATCTGGCATATTACTAAACCTCAGCTGTTTAAAGATAAATACAATTTTTTTCCTGCCTACTAACTAGACATATAGCTCTCTTCCATGTCCAAACTTATAAAGTCTCTGCCAGTGATCTCCACTTGAATGACACCAAAAAATATTTGGATTAATTAAAATCACTTTTTTGGGGGTGTTTGACACTATATTTCTGGATACCAATTGTTGGTGAGAACACTATTTGACACAGGCAGAGGGACTGCCGGGCCAGAGAGTAGTGCACATCACAAGATGTGAGCCAACTTGATAACATAGAATAAGAGCCAACCAAGCAAGGACCAAGGGACAGACTTTGGCATCATGAAATCCACTAAGCCTGTGAGAGTAATATAGAGTACTTCAAACATCTGGGTGAAAATGGCGTCAGCAGTGGTAACAATTTCTTGCAGGCGGTTGGGCTGCAGGATTGGAGGTGGGATCATTGATACCAGGTATGAAGGCAGATAATTATACTTATTGTGAAGTAGCTTGGGGGACAGTGTATCACTTTTTTTACAGCCAATTGTTTTTGTGATTCTAGTTCTTACCAAGGGATCTTTAAGGAACTCAGTTCCTTTCACACAAAAATAAGCTCACAGTAGTTTAACCTTGGTCAATATTTCACAAAAAACAGATTTAAAAAGTGCATTTTAAAATGCAGAAAGAAACACAATATTCAGTAATCAATCAAATGAAGAAAATGGTCCAAAACCGCATTCAAAATTGATTAACAAATGTGCTTTTAAAAATGAAAGCAAAAACAGAAACAAACACATATTTCCAATTTACAATATAAAACCTACTATAAAAATTGGGGTTTCAAGATTTTAAAACCAATGCTGACAACGCTAAGAGCAAAGAATCATTAATTAAAAGCTCTGAAAGAGCTAATTCAATAATTCAAGCCAATCAGCTAAAATTTAAATGCATAACTCAAATCAATGAATATCCAGGGGTTCTGAACCACCAATAAGATAATAAAATCCAAACAAGCCAAGAAATAGTCCACATCCAAGTCAAGAAACCACCCCAGTTCAAAGCAAGGTACCCAATTGCAGCTCACATGTAAAAAAACAACCTTACTTCTTCCTGCATTGCAGGCTGCAGCCTGCTGCAGTCCTGCAAGGCAATACTCTTTCACCAACTCTTGCAGGATTTTTTGGTAAACACTATGTCCCTCTCTCATCTTTACTCAGTATTTAAGCTGACTATTTCCTCCTGAGCAAACTGCTCTAACAACATTATTGCTCTCAAACAATCTCAAATAAAGCTTATATTTTCAAACTCTAACTGATTAGTAGATAAATTGAGTCCATCCCCAAAAACATGAAACCTCTCTTTCTTGCGTGAGTTTTCTGTGTATTAATAGGTTATGGCCAGGCAAACATGAACTTCACGGCTCCAGAACCAACTCCCACAGATAAATATGAAAACTTCATTTTGGTATCAATTTGGTCCGCACCACTGCCATGCTCTCTATGTTGAAACTGCTTGCTTCCCTCCAATCATTCATCCCAAAGGCTCTTGGTTGGTGTTGAGATACACCAGCATATAATATTTGTTAAATCACTTTACACTCTTCTTGGGAAGATTTTGATTACTAGGTCATCTACTTCATATGTTAATGATATGAATTCCAGTAGTCTTCACTCTAGTTAAGTTTAACTTGTGAGATCTTTTCCACACAATTAGAGAAAAGCTCCCCAATAAGTGAATACCTGACAGGATCAGAAAGAATTATGTTTTCCAGGGTGAACTTGGAATAGACTGGGTTTGAAAGGTACTCAGTGAAACATACTGGTTTAAATGGTGCTTCAGATGGACAAAATAATGCGGGCAAGGGGCCCCAGGGTTGTTGATAGAAGTGACAAAGGCCTGTGAAACTGGAGTAGAAATGGTAAAATACTAAATCTAGATAAGATAAAAATTTTGTGAACAAAAGTTTCCTCCTAACTTTATTATCAGAATGACAATACTGCCATTTTTGTCATAGCAGGATTTTTATACTATTAAAATCTGTCTTCAAAATTTGTGGGCTTTAGGTTTGCAAGTGTTCTTTCAACAAGCCTTTGACATTTAAAGAAACTCCACAGACAGCTAATTCCAGGTTGGCTGGTGCTGGAGAAAGAAATGTCCATGATTCATTTTTCATCTCTATTTTCTATCACACAGCCCAGCCAAATACATCATCAATTTTGTGCTGGGGGCTGATGTTGACAGGCGTTTATTAGAGAGTTTATTTTTAAGTTCAGTTTTTTTTGCAACCAGCTACTTCAGCATAGGTCTGGATCTTCAGTGACACATTTTACTGGGGTCAACACTCTCCTTGGGAAATCTTCTTAGTTTTGCGGGTGAGTAATCAACCAATCTTTGGTTTTGAGTCCAAAAAACGCAGGCAGCTGGCCTCCTGGCCCTCTTGGCTAGCGGCCCATATTTCCTGAGAACCAGGGGTTGATTTTTGGATTTGGCTTATGTTTAATATTGAAATCAAAGTGTTGAATATGATGCTATAGTTTCTGCTAATGGTACCTGGTTAGAAAGATCTATGTTTTATCTCTTCAAGTCAGAACCATTTTATTTTAGGGTTTGCCTGCCCAATTCCAGATTCTGATAAGCTGGACACCCAAGGATGGGTTTCTGAAACATATTGGGTTTTAGCTAGGTTTTATTCTCATAATCACAGGTTTGCTATTAGATAGTTTGAGTTTGCTAAGGAAGAAGAGTACTGTATTGCAAGAGTTAAGACTTTAAAGATGTTAATATGGTCTTTGTAGCTCAAAATAAGTCTGTGTCTGTTAGATCACAAGCTTTATAAAATCAGGGAGCGTGAGAGCTCTTTGAGAAGAATCAGGGTAAAGGAGTACACATTAGCCTTAATTGACAATGTCAGATTTTTATTACATTTGAATCTCATGTCTTGAGAACTGTTTTCTATGATTACTAGTAGGCTGTTATCAGAGGCTGTCAGTCCTAGTTCTTATTTCATGAAAGAGTTAATGAATCTTTAATTAGTGACTTTGTCAAAGAAGAATTTTATTTTGTGTTTGGCTTCTTGCCTCTCTACTTTAACTTGAATAAACTTGTAAGATTTAGTAAAGATGTTCATATGATATATGTCATGAAAAGAGTGTTTTTCTTGAGGCAAGCTCTGGTCAATTGACCAGCTTCATGGCAGTAAAAGCACATTTTATCTTGGTAGTGGCGCTACAACTTTTCAGAAGACATTGCTGATTTTTTTGGCATCTGAGCTCTAGAAGTGCAAAGTAGGCAAAAAGTTTAGTCCTGCTGGTTCAGGCTTAATTCTTTTTAAAGCAGAAGAAGTTTTTTGAGACTAAGAATAAGCAGGCGGTGTTTTAACAGGTCTTTTAGGGCAGGGTTAACACATTTTCTAAAGAGGATGATGGCTAGTTTGTCTTTCAATTAAATACATATTTTCAGTTTGAGAAAGATATTGATATAGCGCTAAATAGTGTATGATTCTTGCTTAATTTCCAGTAAGAAATTATGACATGATTTCAGGTGTCTTTGTCATTAAAAGTAGCTATTAGTTTTGTTTCAAACTTAAAGTAGCTGAGGAGAAACTTGAAGTCTTTAGCAGTGGCTTTTCTGTTGCAACTGAACCAACAAGAGTTCAGTATTTGTTTGGAGAAAACAACAGTTCAATAGAAAGGATAAGAATGAATAGAATAAGATTTAGTTTATTGAAAAATATTGTAATTAATATACAATATAGGGAAGCCACAGGTCCACAGGGGGTGGTACAGTGGCAGGTTTGATATAAGGTTTAGACTGTGGAATAACTTGCACAGAGATCAGCAAGTCAAATTGGCAACACTTCTAATTAGGAGATAGTGCCCGCAATTTGACATCACCATCAGATTGATTCATGCTGTTAGATACATCCTGGGGCAACTCATTGAGCACCTCCTGTGTATTGTAAGATACATTCACAGATGAGGAGGCAAACTCAGTTGCAACACCCCCCTTGCCCTATGTTTTTTGTCAGACACCAGAATTGGAGCCTGCAGAAGGTCAGGAAAGGTTTTCACAAACAACCTTTGTGTGAGAATGGCGCAGCAGGGGTGCAAGCAATCATGATGAAGCTTTTTTTGTGTTTTCTTGGGCGTCTTCAAGTTGATAGGTGTGGTTATCATAGACTGCAGCTATTTTGAAGCATCTCAAGCAATTGGGCTCTAATTTGGCTAGTTGGGATTGAGAGAATAGACGGGATCACCTATGGCATATCTTGCCTTGAGGTGCTTTGTCCCCCTCTCAATTTGTTTGTGTTAAATGTCTTGAACTTTGGCATGTCACTGACTCAGGGAGAGAGTACTTGTCAGGGGAGGTTTTCTGGGAACTGTGGATTGTAATTTTCCTTGCTCCACCCCTGTCAAACTGTCAGGGGTCCCAAAGGCCAAGGTGCTGGGGCTGAACCCAGTGCCCCTGTTAATTCTTGCTTGTAAGATGAGTAGGGCAGTGGGCAGGTGTTCAGTTCACGCAGTATTGGGTGCTCCTGTGAGAGTTTGGAAATCAATTGGACCAACAAACCATTTAGGTTCTCCACACGCTCATTAGCCTGGGAATGATAGGGTGTTGTGACTACTTGTTGAAGGGTGTTCTTGGAGCAATACATCTTTATGACGTGGCCTACAAGCTTGGGTTCATCATTCATGATAAGCTGCTTAGGTTGCCCAAAGCGGGCCACAATTTTCTTGCCAATGAAGCAGGTAATGATAGTGGCAGTATGATTGGTGGTCATTCACAATACTGGCTAACAGGTGAAGAGGTTGATGATTGTAATGAGGTATTTCTTGCCTAGCCTGTCTTTGGGGAGGGGTCCCACAATGTTGAGAGCCCACTGCTCAAAGGGTTTCATGGCTTTGATAGGTGGGACAGACTTGGGAGGTGCAGGTTTAGACATGTTCTTTTTGCACAACACACATGTTTTGATGATGTCTAAGATGTCTTGGCGCATACAGGGCCACCAAACCTTATGCTTCATGATTTTGAAGAGGTTACACCCTCTGATATGGTCTAAGATGCAGTGGTATTGTAGTATGATATCCCCTTGCTGTGTGATGAAAATATGAGGTGTCTTTTCACCTGTCTCTGCCTGGCAGCAGACATTACCAGCGCCAGTAGTGAACTGAATTTTGTTGTCCTTCAGCTTGAAAATAGTCACGGAGTTGAGGCCTTTGTAGCAAGTGGCTTCAGGACATAGATAGAGCATGGAACAGTCTGGGTCTAAGCCGTTGTCTCCTGTGATAGACACTACATACAGTCTGGAGAGGGCGTCCACTGTGACAATGTCAGGATACCAAGAGTACTGTGGAGCTCCAGCAGGTGAGGGATGAGTTGAAGCAGGTACTGGCATGGCCCACCAGATAATGGGACCTAACTTTACCAGGTAGGAAAGAGCCTTCCCACCCACTGCCCAAGGCCCAGCTGCTGGCAAGGCAGAGTCAATCAATCCTGTGAGTGCCAGGTAAGGCACTCCCAGGAATTGACTACTATGGCCAGTGGCATCAGAAGTGGGTGGGGTTGAGATGGTTGGTTTGGGTGTTGGGGGTAGTTCTATGGGGACCAAATAGGCAACAGGACTGTTGCACTTCCTGTTAAAGATCAAAGGGTAGATGGTGATTGCTTTGCCGTCGCAGACAATTGGATAGGGTTCCTTGGGTGCGTTTGGGCAGGTGTACCACTGCAAGTCTTTCAAGGTCTAGGGTTTGTGATCAGGATTAAGGGGATAATAAATGAAATGCACTTGGCCAAATGAAGCGTTGGGTGGATGATAGTAGTCAAAGGCTTTGGTTTAATCAACTGGAGTCTGTCTATCTATCCCAGTAGATGGGTACTGACGCTTGGGTGTATGCAGATGAAAGAGTATCAAAAATAGGTATGGAAACAGATTGGTGAACCAAAGGTTCATAACAACTTTATTAGGTAAGGATGATACAGAACTTTTTCAAGTGCTTCTAATTTATATACTTACTCACATGCAGGTGCCTCTGGGTATTCTTCTGGTGCTATATGTGTGGCAAGGCTTGGCATCTCAGGTTCTGCTGTTTGATTGGCTGCTTCATGGTCATTTTTGGGGTTTTCAGGAACAGTTGTTTGGCTTTTTGGTGGTCCATCTTGGCTTGGCTGGACATTGGTTCTGGCAGGTTTGGCTTCTGGGGTTATGGGGGTTTCCCAATTTGATCACCTTTTTTGGGACTGGCTTGACAGGCTTTCCTGAGCCCAAGGAACTTGATTAAAAAAGGGGCCCCCAATTGAGAACCCCAAATTACTTATTGGAGGGTGGGCTTGAACTGGGTTTACTGGGCAGCTAAAATTAGCCTGCCCAGGCCCAGCCAAACCCACCAAGGCTTGAGCATAGCTTTTGGGGCCCAGAACAAGCCCCACAGCTACCACCAGGGCAGGAATGGTTCTCATACCTGGATTCACTTCAAAAAGCAAAAATCCAGGTGCGGGCAAATCTTCTCTGCCTGCTAGCCCCACCTGGTGGCTAGGAGCGGGTTTGATTCCCGCCCAGGGCATCAAACATATTACTTTTGTAACAGACAAGTTCTTTTCCAGGCTTGTATTCAATGCGCAACTGATAGGAGGACAGGCGCTAAACCCAGCCTGCTTGACGTTGGGTTAGGTGTGACTGAGTGTTGAAGTACTGAAGGGACTTGTGACCTGTTAGGACACGCGGTGGAAAGATGGCACCCTCCAGGTAACAGCGTCATTTCTTGATGCAGTGCGCAATTGCTGATAACTCTTTGTCATGTATGACTAGTGTTGCTCTGAATTGGTAAGCTTCCTGGATTTTTAGGCCACAGGGAGAAAGACACCTTTGTCAGTTTTCACCCTTAGCACACCCCCTATGGCCCTGTCAGAGGCATCAGTCTCAAGTTTGTACTGGCAGTTCTAATTAGGGAATTGTAGTACAGGTGCAGTTGCAAGCTTTTGCTTCAACATCTTGAAGGCTTGGTCTCTGGCAGGTGTCCAGTGAAAGCGCTGTTTGGTGTTTAGGAGCTTGGTGAAAGGTGCAATCAGTTCTCTGAAATTGGAGATGTACTTCCTTACATAGGCAACCATGCCCAAGAACATGTGCACCTGGCCCACATTAGTGGGGGTAGCATGCTTATGATTGCCTTAATCTTGGCAGGATTGGGCATTATCCCTTGGGCAGAGATGATGTGCCCCAGGAATAGCAGCTATGAACAGAGAAATTCACATTTAGAAGGCTTGGCCTTTAACTAATGTTTATAAAGGGTGTTAAGTACAGCACAAAGATGTTGAAGATGTGTGGTTTGGTCTTGACTGAAGACAATAATGTTGTCAAGGTACACAATAACACATTTTCCAATTAGATCTTCAAAGGCTTTTTTCATCAACATGACAAAGGTGGAGAGAGCGTTGATCATTCCAAAGTTCATGACATGACACTCAAACAACCTGTAGTGTATGCAGAAGGTAGTTTTTGCCTTGGCCCCTTTTGCAATGTGGACCTGGTTATATCTTGTGATGAGATAAATCTTACTAAAGACCTTCACACCTGTAAGTGTGTCAAACAGGTTGTCAATTAGCAGTAAGAGGTATTTGTTCTTGACTGTCACCTCATTTAGGGCACGGTAGTCAGTTAAAAATCAGAAGGACCCGTCTTTCTTAGCTACAAAAAAGACTGAAGCCACATATGATGAGAGAAAGGAGCAGATAAAGCCCTTATTGAGCGCGCCCACAAGTTGTTGACAAAAAATCTCATCTTCTTTGGGTGTCAAGCAATAAAGAGGGTGTGCCTTGGGAAGCAACCCTTGTAACTGGACAGCATGTTGTATTTCTCTTGGAAGGGGCAACTGGTCTAACGTTTTACTGAAGACGTCCTTGTACTCCTTGAGAAATGCTACAAGTGCTGGTGGGAGTGTGGTGGTCAAGGAAGATGATGCAGTGGGTCTGGGGCAGATGACTTTGACTGAACACTGGTTGAAGTCCAGCTTCCCCCTTTAAATCATATGTACTGGTCTCCGTGAGCCTGACAAACACAGTGTTGTGGAGCAGTTTACTCATCTTGACAGGATAGATCTGAAAGACCACCCCATTTCTGTTGAGTGTGAGCAAAGAGGTATTCCAGTCAATGTAGGTGTGGTTGTGTTAGAGCCAGTTGAGGCCAGAAATAACGTCATGGCTGAGCCCCACCATGATTGACCCAGAGAGCTTAACCTGAACGTTCCTCATTTTAACAGAGAAGGGTACTGTCTCATGTGTGATTACTACTCTTCAGGAGTCAGCTACACACACTGCTTTGAATTGACTAGGTACTCAATATAGTTGTTGAGAGTCTGCAAATTCCTGGTTGACCACAGTGTGATTGGTCTCCGTGTCTATCAAAAGTTTGTGGGTTTTCCCACAGAAACAGAAGAAGTAGGCCAAGCAGATGATTTTATTGTAAGAATGACTGGCTTGGAAAACGGGGTTGTCACTGTGGACTTGGAACACTTATAAGGTCTTAATATTATGCACATTATACTTGCAGAGGTTTTTGGCGAGGAGAGATTGGGAATGAGAGTCAAATGGGGTTGCAGAACCTCTTGTATCTAAAACCCCCAGGCTTTTTCTGGGTCTTCAATCTGAGCTAGCTAGAGCTCCCCCTTGCGGGGCACTTAGCTCCAATCTCCTGCTGACAGAATTGGCAGCAGCCCACTTGATTGTGGGCACTTTCAGGTGCGGGACAAGACTGAGGGAGTACATCATTGGACCTGCAGAACCCCATCAAAGCTTAGTTGTTGACATCCACAATGGCTTTATAGCAGTTGTCAATAGAGGTAAACACCATATGAGAACCTATTTGTAAATATGGGGCTTGAGCCCATTGATTATGAGGGTGAGCAACATGGCGTTTCCATTGGTGACAGCCTCTGGGGCGGCAGCAAGGGCCTGTTGCCAAGCCGCGAGATATTTGGGAACAGATCCTGTTTGCTTGATGGCCAGGAGGAAGGGTTTACTACAATGAATGAAAAGGTTTCACTATAACAGGATCTGGCGGTGTTCCTAAATGTTGATCAAGTAAATTCCTGTTCTTGGCTTGCCCAGTTGTTGGCAACTGAACCAATGAGGATTCAGTATTTGGAATTGGGGAAGACAACAGTCCAATAGAAAGGACAGAATAATAAGAATAAGGTATTGTTTATTGTGAAATATTGTGATTAATATACCATATGGGGAAAGCCACATGACCACAAGGAAGGTGGCATGGTGGTTTGTTACATATAAGGATTCAAGCCAAGGAATAACTTGTGCAGGGATCAGCAGGTCAAATTGGTAGCACTTTTAATTAGGAAAAAGTGCCCACAATTTGATATTGCCATCAGATTGGTCCATGTTGTTAGATACATCAAGGGGAGGCTCATTGAACGCCCCCTGTGTATTGTAAGATACATTGGCAGGCAAGTAAGGAAACTTGGTTGCAACACAGTTGGTAAACCACACTGCAGCAGCCCCTGTAAGGCGCCCAGATGCAGTGGCAACCCACATAGGTTCAGGCACTTGGCAGATACAGAGGCAGGTTTGTGTGAAATAGAGCCAGCTAACAATGTCAGCCTCTTTCACGCCACTGGCAAAGGACTCAAGCTGGAGATTTAACATGCATTTGGAGAGATCTGATTGAGGCAGTGTGACACTTGCATTGCGCTGTCCCAGGCAGAGGTGGTTGTAAACGCTTGTAAGTACCAACTGGTCCTAGTAGATAATGTATCCTTTGTAGCCCCCTTGGGGATTAAAAAAAGGTCTATTGGTGGGGGTGTAGCCATACAGCTTGTAATATCCTTTCCTGGGGGGAATTTTTCTCTTAGGTAGGTTGTGAACCTACTTCTGCTACTACTGTTGCAACTGAACCAATGAGAGTTCAGTATTTGATTGGGAAGACAACAGTCTAATAGAAAGAGCAAGAATAAATAGAATAAGATGTAGTTTATTGAGTAATATTGTAATTAATATACCATATAGGGAAAGTCACAGGTCTACAGGGGGTGGCATAGTGGCAGGTTTCATGCAAGGTTTGAAGCCAAGAAATAACTTTCATAGAGATCAGCAGGGCAAATTGGCAACACTCCTAATTAGAAGATAGTGCCCACAATTTGACATCACCATCAGATTGATTCATGCCATTAGATTTGTCCTGGGGCAACTTGTTGAGCACCCCATGTGTATTGTAAGATACATTAGCAGGCAAGGATAAAAACTTGGTTGCAGCATTTTCAAACTAGTTCAGGGCATATTTTGATATTATCATTACTACTTTCATACAATTTTCTGTATTTTTGGAGTAATCAGGGGTGTTGCCTTGCAAACAAAGGCAGAAAACAGGCATGATATATCAGGCTTCTTCTGAGATAAGTGTTTTCATCTGAAGAATTTCTATTTTGGCAATAAATTGGTTGGCAATAACATTTTTTATTTTTGATAAAAGAGTCTTGGAGAGTTTGGTGTTAGGGTTGATGGTCTTTGGATTATTTGGATAAAAGTTATCCCAAGTGAAAGAAATCAGGATCTTGATTTTCTTAATGGGTACTAAGTAATTATTATTAAAAAACTTACAAGTAGTCCCAAAAATCATCAAAATCTTAAAGTTCAGATTACCAGGGTTTAGATAGATCAACATTATGACAAACAAAGTCATGTGATTATCTAGAAACAAATGTTTGTCAAGAAAAACCAGGGGAATTTTCATACTGCCACAAATGTTATTTGCTATTATTTATAAAGAAAATCCCAGAACAAGGATAAACCTTTGGTTTCTGTCTCTTGCTGCCCAGCCATCCATGTTTTTTGGGCTCAAATATGAGAGTAATTTGAATGAAAACCAGCTTATATTAAAATCTTTGCAACCAGAACTGATAATTGCATACAAAAGTCCCAATCTGTACCAAAAGCTACACTAAAGCAGTAGTGAACCATCTCAACAAACTACATAAAGAATTTTTCTGACACACCAATGAAATTTCTAAAATTTTTTTCCAAAACCCTGAATTTAGAAAATGTCTAGTGCCCTCTCTCATCCCTCTTGATCAGGACAATGAACAAAAAATCTGGCTGTCTATTTCTTAACACTAGCCAATAATACCAGCCTGTGCCTGATACCACCTTGCTACTCTCAAGTTTCAACTGCCTTACCACCTGAGTTTTAAGAATCTGGATCTAAAAATGAAGCCTGGTGAATGATACTTATACATTGTCAGGTAAAAGTTAGACTTCATTGTCATCTTAAATAATAAAGATGTTATGATTATTTGGCTCAACTAATTTTTGACTTATATTATACTTGTTCTCCTTCATCTTTGTAAAATTTTTGCAGGCCATGTCACCCCTGCTATCACACCAGCAGATCCCACAGACCTCATAACCAAACTATTCTGTCCTCATGGTACATCTTTTGATCTAATACACTTTATCAAATATTATTTGAACCCGATATTTTCTGAGTTCACCTTATAAAACATCCTCCTTGCTAACACCCCAAAAAGATCTTGTAAACCTAAAACTTTTTTTCAGAAAAGACTACTGGTACACAGTACAGCCCTGTCTCTTTAGGGACAAATATAATTATCTTCCTGCTCATTTGGTCTTCATGTTTTTTGTCATCTCTCAGCTCAACCATCTGCAAAATCTTAAGATCACTAATGAGACCATATACACCTAACTTTTTGTTGTAATGTACATTATGCTGACAGAGTTGATAAACTCAATGGCCCTGTTTAATAGTACCTGGTCCTTGCTGGGTTGTTTTCTCTCATATATTTTTAAGTTAGTACCAATAGTATGATAGATGCTTAGAACTTGTCCAGTGGTCCCTCTGCCTGCACCTGTTGCTGTTCCACCTCACATTTGGTTTTCTAACATCATGTCAATTTTTTACAATCACAGTAACCTGAGCCTTAAGATGTTGTTAAATATTGAAGCAACTTGTATACTTTTTATTGTGATAATTCCTTATTGCACTCATAAAGCAACTAAAGCTCTTTTGTTTCCTGAATCAAGAACCCAAACACTAAAGAACAAAAAAACCTCACACAAGAAACCAAACCTCAGAAACCTACTACATTACAGGTGCAAAATGTTATAATAAACCAGATCACAGCCAGAGTGAACATGTATCAGATATGTAAGCCCAAACTGGAAGAAGCCCATCACAGCTGTCAGGAAGCCAGGCATAGGGAGAGGCATTAGGTGACTCAGGACATGGTACCGCCAGGCCAGTGGGTAATGCCCACCATAGGATGGGTACTAACTTGATAATATAGGATACAGACCAACCAAGTAAAGACCAGGGCCCAGAGTTGGGAACCATAGAGTCCAGCAATCATGTCAAAGTAATGTAGAGTACCCCAAACATTTAAGGGGATGTGGTTTGGTAGCAGTGGAGGGCCTCATTGGGCAGTCCAGTCTTGGGGTTAAGAATGGAGTCATGAGGACAAAGTAGGCAGGCAGATATTTATACTTGTCTTTAAACAATCTTGGCAGCACCTCATACCACTTTCCTTTACCTCCTATGTATTTGGTCTCTCTAGTTCTTGCCAAGGGGTTGACAATGAGGATGTTTTCCAAGTTAAACACCAAGTAGGCGGGGCTGGGCGGGTATTCTGTAAAATGCATAGGTCCAAAGGATGCTCCAGGGAGACAGTTTAGTGCCTGAGAAGGGTCAGCAGGTTGGTCACTAGAGGGGGCGGTTGCCTGGTTATCTACTTGGCCAGAGTTGAGATGAAATATAACTAAAACTAGATAAGATAGGATTTGTTCAAACCAAAGGTTCATAAAACTTTATTATCAAAAATGATAATATGGTCATCCCCATACCGCTAGAGTTCTTATACCAGATGATTTTGCTACGTTGCTTTTTGCAGACTTTAGGCCCATAAAAAATTCACTGACAGGACATGGATCTTGGATTTTGGTTTCAAGGGCAGCAGATCCTGGTTATGCTTGCTCTGGTAAACAGAAGTGACAACACTTTGTTTTGCCGCTACTGTTCACCACATCACCTGAGCAGTCAAATTATATTACTCACTCTGGACTGGAGACTGGCGGCAGCTGGTGATCATTGGCAGGGCTAGTATTAGGTCTTGTTTTAACCTCCTTTAGACAAGCTACAACTTCTGTGTAGATCTGGGTCTTTGGTGGCACATGATTAAAAGCAATCTGGTGACTATTTGGGGAATCAACCTTAAGAATCTGGCGGGTATCAGAGTGATTCAACAACTTGGGCTTGCAAATCAGTGAGTTGGCAGGTCCTTGTCCCTCCTGAGTGACTTAATTTGCCTTTGGAGGGTCAGAGTTTGATTCCAGGGGTTCCAATGTTGATTTTGAACTTCCAGTCTTGATACTTGATAGGTTGGCAGGTTACTGTTCCTTCTGGTTGGGGCAAGGCATCTCTGGCGGCCCAGGGTTTGGCCTAACTGGCAGTCTGGTGGGCTCTTGTCTAACCTGGTTGATGCAAGGTATTTTCTGAGGGCTGGGGTTTGATTCCTGGGCTTTCAATACAAGTATTGAAATGTCATTCATGACAACAGCATGTCTGTTCTCTGCCTCTACTTACAAGCCAACACTAACACCTAATTCAACAACACAGAAACAATTCTGTGAATAGCTGCAATGCTATCAGCAAACACATTAAACTGGTTCAGCAAAGCTGCTGTCAAAGACATTGAGTTTTTCCTTGATTACTTCAAGTTTGAGATCAAACAAATAATCACAGGCAATAATCAGGACATCAGACACTACACTATAATCAAACTGCTACAAATCAAGTAAGACCAGCGCTTCATCCAGGAGTACACCAATAATTTCTTAAAGTTGAAGACCTGTACTCAGTTAGAAAATGAATTTGTTTCTATCATCTTTAGAAAAAAGTAACCCCACTCTCAGAGATTTATTAAAGTATCATCCACCCATGGTGAGCCTATAAAAATATTATTCCTGTGTAAATAATTAATTTTGTACCAGGAGGGCACTAACTATGCCACTGTTTGCGCCACCAGAGCTGCTACTTCAAACCAATCATAAATGCCACCCAAAGAAATGTAACATAGTTATCAAGATACATTATGCTTTTACTGCCACAAAGCAGGACTTTTTACCATAAAATGCACAAAGAATAATACCCCTCTATATCTTTGGCACAAAGAAATTTTTTTGTTTAATCTTACAAGTTTATTCAAGTGACAATAGATGTGCTAAGAGGCGAGCACTAAGTGAAGGCCTTTATTGACACTAAAACTAACAATGTTTCATTAAATACTTCCTGTATGTCAGAAAATCAATCCTGGATAGCTGGTATGTCATTTTCTGGAATTGGATGGATTGCAGGCCAGACATGCAGAGCCTACTGATAAGGAGCGCCTTTGGGGAAGCTTCAAATATGGAATTAAGAAGAGAAGAGGTAAGTTTTATTAGATAATACTTTAGAATTAAATAGCTTTAGCTGTGGCAGAGATTTTAGTTAGATTGAGCCTAGGGGTTGGTCATGTGCAGGATGGGTTTGAGCCGCTGGATACCTGGACTGTAATGTGATATTGGTTTGTTGCCATTTCTGGTATTTCAAACAGTATATTAGAAAGGCACCAAATTGGGCAATGGCTGGATGTTAAGCAAGATGGCAGTAGCCAGAATACTTGTACATCCATATACTTGACCCACCCCTCCCCTAAGGGGTTACTCTGGTACATCAGGAGAGGGCTTTATCTTGACAGCTGCTGCCTGATGTTCCTGGAGTTGTTTGCTAGTTGGTACCAACCGGGTTGAGTGTTCTCCTTTGCTAAGGCAGAGGCGGGACCAGTGGTACTTCTTGGTGATGGGCTCTTTGGCGCCCTGGAACTTAATCAGGTAGGTGTTTCTGTATGGTCAGTATTTGATGATTCTTTCTGGTTTCCTGTGTACTGAGTCTAGCTTCTTCCTGTTTCCAGCCAGGACCCAGACAGGGGAGTTGATGGGGAGTGGTTCCTCTGTAGAGGTTAATTTTTATGTTTTGAGCCTTTTTGTTTCTGCTATTTTAGCTTTGGGGCGTATTTGTTGTAGCGTTAGTGCTTGTTCCACTGTGGGAGGTTTTCCCAGGGGAATTTTTACGTATGGTTGCTTATTGTGGGTGACTATCTCTGGTTTGTATCCATATGTTAGTTCAAAGGGCAAGTAGCCTGTTCCTTGGTTGATGTGTACCTGAGATACTAGAAATGCATGTTTCACATATAGTGGCCATGTGACTTTGGCTTTACCATCTATTATTTTCTCTAGGGCTCTGATGAGACTGCCATTTAGGTGTTCAACTCTGCTGTTGGCCTGTGACCTGTAGGGCGAGGTTGTGGAATGCTTGATATTTTTTATTTTAAATTATTGTTTACTATGTGTCCTGATAGTTCTATAGCTCCATTGGCTACAATGTTTTCTGGAGTTCTGTAGTTGGCTATAATTTCCATGTTAATGAAGTGGTTTATTATTTCTGCTTTGTTGTTTTTAGTTTCCCAGCAGATAGGCCAGCGTGTAACAAAGTCAATGGCTACAATTAAGTAGCGCTGTTTTTTTAGCTTCTGGGAAAGAACCTACTACATCCAGGCCCCAAACCTTAAATGGTTCAGGGTCAGGCACAGGATTAACTATAGGCTGTGATGCTTTGGTGCTCAAGTATTTCTCACATACCATGCAGATTCTTTAGTACATCAATGATGTCTTGTTTTAGATTAGGCCATCATAATATTTCTTTTAAAGTGAGATATAGGTTATTAGCCTTTGTGTGCCCTAGTAGGCGGTGATGTCTTAGGATAGTGTCAACCCCTATGTACAAGTGAAATGTATGAGATGTGTTTATCTTTAATGATGTGGTATACTGTATCATTTGATACATGTAAGTGTTTCTTATTTCTTATTTATTACTAATGTATCATGGGTTAGCTGATGTGTTGAGAGGTCTTTTTCCTTTAGTATTGTACTTGGTGTTATAATGGTTGGGCCAGTCAGGGTCCAGGTGGTCATGATGATTCTCTCTTGGCTGACATAGCCTGGAGAGAGCATCAGTCATGGCCAGATCTGCCCCTTTTATATTGGATGACCAGATTGAGCTGCTTCAGCAGGGACATCGTTGTTGTGTTTGTCTCCTGGGGACAACATCCAGGAGGACACAGCGGGAAATCTTTATAACAAAAGATTTGAGGTTTGAAGCTAGCCTTGGGTTAGCCTTCAGGGCAAAATTAAGGGCACATACCTTAATTTCCTGGAATACAAGATGATAAAGTCCTTTTGGCAAAAAGGACAGGAAAAAGATTGAAGAATATTAAAGCCAACACAAATGTGGATAAACTTGTCTTTATTAGGAGGAATGATTCTACTTAAATAGTAGACAAGGGACAGTGATTGCTCATTAGGTAGACAGAGTGATAGAGGGGGTCACATTGGGATGAGGTCATATCAGGATCATTCACAGACAGGTATGATAATCCAGAATGGGTGAATATTGAACCAGACCCATTTACAGAAAACAAGGAATTCCCAAACTTGAAAGCAAAACCAGTCAAATCTTTGCAGCTATCATTATTTGAAGGTCATACAAAATAGTATTAATGGTGCAATTTTTGACATCTCCCCCTTAAGATTGGACACAGGAAGTTGATATTTGCAAAGGAATTTGGAATGGACCCAGGCAAAAGGATGTCCAAAGGACAGCAATTTCACAATATACTTGACACCCTTTTTAAATGTGACTTTGCAGGGCCCAACCCAGAGGGAATCTAGCTTATGAGCTCCACCACCTGTACAATTCTGGTAGTAGAAAACCAGGTTGCCTACTTGATACTCAGGGAAGGGGCTCTAGCAGCATTGGAAGGGGAGAGCTCCAGAGCCTTGACCTTCTAAGCAGCGGAATAAGCTGTTTCTTGGATGTCAATGATACAATTAATTAAGTCTTTAACATGGGCCTCAGGATTTGCAGGCGCATCAACTTTGATCAAGGGGGGTCCCAAGATTGAGGGGGTGGCAGCTTCACGTCTATACAGCATGGCAAAAGGGGAAATACCAGTTACTTGGTGTCTAATGAGTTGGTAAGCAAAGAGGGCAGCAGGGAGGAACATATCTCAATTGGCAGTGCCAGAGAGCGTGAGTTTCCTCATTGTGGACACCAGGGAGGAATTGGCTTGTTTGGCAGTTCCATTAGTTGAAGGGTTATATGATGCAGAAAAAGATTGGTGGGTACCCATAGCTTCAACAATAGACGTGATGAGGCAAGCATTAAAATTGGTGCCATTGTTAGAAAGCAGGACTTGAGGGCAGTCATGTTGATAGAAGATATCTTGCAACAAGAAATTAGCAGTGGTCTTAGAAGTTATATCTATTGTAGCTTTGGCTTTAACCCATTTCTTAAAATGGTCTATGGCAACTAAGATAAATTGACACCCAGACCTATACCAAGGGAAAGGCTCAACAGCATCAATACTCACAGTGTGGAAAGCATGCTTAGGGAGGATGAGCTTAAATTGGTGTTGGGAAGAGCAAGGGCGTTGGAGTTGACACAAATGACAGGAGGCAAGAACATCAGGGATCAGAAGCCGCATGTTCTCCCAGTAGAAGCATTGCATAGCCAGTCATGAGTTTTGGCTATGCCCCCATGGCCAGTGTCAATATGTGCTTGGAGGATAATGGCTATCCTCATGCTAGGGCAAACATAGGGTAGGTAGGCATTGTTAACCTTTTTGAAGAGTTGTCTATCAAAAATTATAGTGTCCTTGGATAGGGTCTGTAGTGCCAAGCAAATGTCTTCTGGCTCAGTGGTCCAAGAGTCAGGATACCCTATTAACTGGTATAGACAATCAGCGTCAGCAGGATGGATAGCTAGGATTGGCATCCTTGACAGGCCATCAGTGTTCTGATGTTGGGCCCCAGGACGGTGTATCACAGAAATCATATCCTTGTAGACGCAGAGCCCAACACGCTAATTGACCTTCAGGCTCCTTTATCTGTTGCAGTCATTTGAGGGAGGAGTGATCTATGACCACTGTGAAGTAGGTCCCATAAATGTAGTGCCAAAACTGTTTCACTGCATACAGCACCGCCAGGCATTCCTTCCCAGTGACGCTGTAGTTCTTCTTGTGTTTATTGAGGACCCATGAAGAGTAGGCTACAGGTCAATCCACGCCTTTGTCGTCAAGCTGGGCTAAGATGGCACCCACATCTACTTCACTAGCGTCAGTATACAAGATGATTTTTATCATAATCAGGATATACCAAAATAGGAGCCTCTTTGAGCTTGGCCTTCAACGCTTTGAATGCTTGTTGTTGGCTGTCAGTCCACTCAAAGGGGACGTTGCAAAGCAGTTGGACAAGGGGTTCACTCAGTTCAGCAAAATTGGGTAAGAACTGTTGGTAGTAGCCCATCATACCAAGGAATACATGAGCCTCTTGAAGATTTGTGGGAGGTAGCATCTTGTAAATGGCTTCCACCTTATTATTCATGGGGTGGATTCCAGTTTGAGTGGCCTCATAACCTAAGAACTCAAGGTGTTCTTTAAAGAAGGAGCACTTGGAGGGTTTGAGTTTCAAGCCAGCTTTGCAGATCTTAATAAAGACAGCCTTGAGGTGTTCCAAGTGGTCCGTAAAGGTAGCACTGAATACAGTGATGTCATTAAGGTACACAAGGACACAAGAGAGCTTTAGGTCTCGTAGGATGGAGTCCATAGCCCGTTGAAATGTAGCAGGGGCATTGCAGAGCTCTTGGGGCATAGGAGTGGGTTCAAAAAGGCCTTCTGAGGTGATAAGCGCAGCCTTTTCTCTATCTTCAGGAGATAAGTCAACTTGCCAGTATCCAGAGGCTAGATCCATGGCTGAGAAAACTTAGAACCACCCAGTTGTCTGAGAGCATTGTCAATTCTGGGCAAGGGGTAAAAGTCTTTCTTAGTGAGAGAGTTCAGGCGGCAATAGTCCATTAGAATGTGATGTCCTCCGTCCTTCTTCTTGAGGATCAATAACAGGGAAGCCCAAGGACTTTGGGAAGGAGCCAGTAACCCAGCGTCAAGTAGTTGTTTGAGTTCTTTAGACATCTGAGCATCTTCTACTCTACTACAGCGGTATGGTTTGGCACAAAAAAGGGGTGTGTCCCAGTATCAATCTGATGGATAACCCCTTTAGCCAAGCCATAGTCCGTAGGTCCAGAGTCAAAGATGTTGCTAAACTGATTGAGCAGGTCCAATATGTCTCTTTGTTAGATGGGATACAATTGGGGGAAGTCATCAGGGGTGAATAAGGAGAGGACTTGAGGATTGTCTTCAGGTAGATTAAAATCACTAAAAGTTCCAAAGGGGTAGAGGGAGGCCACTTTTTCTGCTCCCAATATATGACCATGCCCTACAACCTGGCCTTGGGTCACCTGCATGGAAAGGGCTGTCAGGTTAGCAAGCAGTAATTGTACAGGCTCTTTATGGGTTTGATCTAAAATCCCAGGACACAGGTGGGGCTCCTTTACGGCTTAGGGATTCAGGTGAGTAGAGTTCCAAGAACAATTTTTCAGGTAGTTCATAAGAAATCTAGGAATCAATCACCACTTGAGAGCCCAGGGGGATGGTGATAGCCGCTGGTGCTAGCAGAGGTCCCCTTCTTCCACAGGGAAGGAAGGAGGAGGGGTGCACATGTTGGAGGAGTGAGTCCTATACTTGAGAGAGAAGATACCTGTGGGGTACTCAAGAATGCAAGTTTTAAGACGTTTTCCTGGGAGGCGTGGAGGTTCCTCAAAAATCAAAGGGGCCTCATATTCTAAGAGCAAAAGATATCCATCTTGTGAGAACACAATCCCATTATACTCTTAAAGGAATTGTGTACCAACCAAGAGGTCATAGCTTTTGTTTTCAAGGACTACAGTGGGGGAAGCAATGAGGAGTTTCCCAAACCTCATGGGTAGAGTGAAGTAGGCACCAATGGCCCACGTTTGTGCCATGCCAGCTGTGCCATACAACTGAGTGTAGTTGAGGTCAGGAGCAAGCTTAAGTTTCTTCATCAGTTTTGAAGATACTATGTTGACTAGAGAACCTATGTCCAAGATGGCTTTGATTTTAACCTTTTGGATTGATACTTCAATGTGGGTTGTATCTTTTCCAAAGGGGAGCAAGACTGCCAACACATCTTGGGCAGCCTGTAGCTCCTTCTCCCATTTAGCTAACATTCACCTTAAGGTAGGAATCTCCTTATACATAGTCTGCAGCAGGGGAGACACAGTCCTGTTTTGGAAGATAGCTTTGACTAGCTTGGCTGCTTCCTCAGAAGAATCAACCAAGACGGGAGGTCAGTGGGCTTGAGCTAGGTAAGGGCAAGCCACCATGGCTTTGGCTTCACTTGAAGGTGCTAGAGAACTGGTGGTGGTCTTTCCAGAGCAAAGCTTGTATGGGACAGAGATAGTTTCTGTAACAGACAAGACAGAATAGCCATAACTATTAGAATCTTCAGGATCTGAATCACTGGAGAGATTGTGGAATAGGTGAAGAATAGTTGGGCCAGAGGAAGACAGAGCTTCTTTATTAGAAGGTAGATCAGGCAGAGACAGGGGAGATTGGTCAGCAGAGAGCATCTCTGTCTCTAAGCTGACCTCTCTTTTCCCGCCTGTTCCTTAGGGTCACAACCTTTCACTTGGGGATTAGTGCAAGTACGCAAGTGGTGCCCCATTTGGCCACAGTTATTACAACCTTTCCTCTTAGTCTGTCCACCTGAGCCCAGCATCATAATGCATGGCGTACAAGAGGTAGTTCCAGCATTACTGGCTTTATTTTCATGTACCACTGTACCCCCATGGGTCAAATGCATGTCTTGCAAGAGCGTCTTAATACTCTTCATGGAAGTGAGTGAATCCTTGTGCGCCTTAAAGTGTAGGCATAGAAGCTGGTTCACTTTCAAAGCATTTGAACAAGCTGTGTAAGCTTCCCGGGGAGTTAACTGTTGACTGGTGATTAACTGTTGGCCTTCAATCTAGAAACAATCCACAAAATCAGTCAGGGTTTCCTTGGGCTTAAAGGCAATGTGCATAAATGCATCCTTCTTGACCTCCAAGCTGAGATCTCCTCCAAACTCCTCAATAAGGAGGCGCTTTATGTCCTCCCAAATGACAATGGAGGGGAGCTTGGGGACTACTACTTCTTGGCAAGTAGGATGGAGACAGGTGAGGATATGTTTCTTTTTGAGTTCATCAGTAGCCCTACACATTGCAGTCTTGTAAATGGTTGGAAAGTCAGCAATAGTAGAGGTTTTAGGATCAAATATCTGTTTGAAGGTTGGTTTATAATTTGGGTCAATGGATGAGGATGAGGACTGACTGTTTTCACCTGGGTTGAGGACGTTGATGTGAGGATCGCCCTCAAACTTGGATTCAGCAGCAGGTTGTCTAGCCCAGAGGAGTCAAAGGCTTTTCTCTAGGGTATCCAAGGTAGAACTGTTCTGTCCACTAATATCCCTAGCAGTGGTGGCAGCAGTTCTAAATTTGTCAATTTTAATTTGTACTGCCAAGGTGCCAGCAATCCCATTTTGGCAGGTGGTCAAGGAAGTGGTCTGAGCAATCAAGGGGATGGCCTGTCCATTCATTGTCTTGGTAAAGCAGGTGAGGTTTTGTACCTCCCTTTCCAATGCATCTTGCCTGTCAGCTACATCATTTGTTACTTCTGCAAGCTGGTCCAGTGCATGTGCGCAGTTGACCCAGGGTTAGCTGTCCAAACCAGGGCAGTAACCATGATTGTTCTGAGCGGGAGTAATAACAACTTCAGTTTTCTCTTCATCTTCAGACTCAGATGATGAGTCTTCAGAGTTAGAGAGGCGCTGTCTTAAGTACTTGATTTTGCCTCACAAAGTAGCTACTTGATCTGTGAGCAAAGCAATGTGAGGGTCAGGCATAGGTTCAACTGGAGGGGGGTTCTGAACAAAAGATTGACGCCAAGTGGTAGCCTTGAGCTTGGCTATTGCTTCCCATACCTTGGCTTCAAAGTCAGATGGGGCCTCAACAGGAGGAGCGGGAGAAGTCACCTTGATAGATGCTACTCTATCATTCACATAATTTTGTACTTAATATAGATTGTTGCCTAGTGCAGCCTTATCCAGACCATATTGATGCTGCAGATGGCGGCCCCAGGTATCAACATGAGCTCCAACCAATTCAAGTTGAGAATTAATATATTCTTGGAATTGGTTAAGTTTGCTAACCAGAGTCAAAAAATCCTGGTGATGCTTTACCAGGGAGGCCTCAGTTTGTTCACGCCACGCCACTTGATGCTCATCCAATTCACACAGTTGATCCTTGATGTATCCAGGGATCAAGGAATAAAGGGAATTTAATGAGGCAGTCAAGTACTTCTGGGAGGTCAGCAAGTTGCGCTGGTTGTCAAAAATACACGCAAAGAGACTGTGGGACCATTCTTGATATGCCATATTCTGAGCATGATTGTTTGAGACAGCGGGGGCTACAGCATTTATAAGTTGGTTCTGGGATCCTAATGCAAGTTGATGGTGAACCAGGGCGGGTTGGATGAACTGGTTGACCAACACACCAATTGTATACATGGACTCCATCAGCGCAGGGGAAGACCAGAGTCCAAGAGAAAGGAATACAGGTCTTCTGAAGCATAGCTGAGACGGAGAACAGGGATAGTACACATTGCCGCAGTGCCAGAGTGGAGCAGGGAGCGGGCGGCAGCACAAGCTGGCTTGTAGTTGAGAGAAAAAGCTGGAAGGGGGCCCATGTGGGCCCAGGGAGACAGCACCAGTACCATGGGAGTTGAGGGGGCATTGGTGATGTCTTCTTTTAGAAGAGGACTAGAAACTTTAGGTTGTTTGGGTACTTCAGAAACAAAGGGAGAAGGATCAGAGAATGTGCGTGAAAACCAGGGTATCCAAGGGGCTTGAAGCCCCTGTAGTGAGCACCATTGTGTTGTGTTTGGCTCTTGGGGACGACATCCAGGAGGACTTGGCGGGAAATCTTTATCACAAAAGATTTGAGGTTTGAAGCTAGCCTTAGGTTAGCCTTCAGGGCAAAATTAAGGGCACATATCTTAATTTCCTGGAATACAAGATGAGAAAGTCCTTTTGGCAAAAAGGACAGAAAAAAGCTTGAAGATTATTAAAGCCAACACAAATGTGGATAAACTTGTCTTTATTAGGAGAATCAATTCTACTTAAATAGTAGACAATGGATGGTAATCACTCATTAGATAAACAGAGTGGCCAAGGGGGTCACGTTGGGATGAGTTCATACCAGGATCAGACAAGGGAAGGTATGGTATTTCAGAATGGGTGAATATTGGCCCAGACTCATTTACAGAAAGCAAGGGATTCCCAAACTCAAAAGCAAAACCAGTTAAATCTTTGCAGTTATCATTATTTGAAGGCCATATTGAAATAGCATTAATGGCGCAATTTCAGACAGATTTGAACACTTCAAATCTGATTTCAGTTAATTCATTTTATCCATTGAAAATATGCAGTTTGACTTGAACTTTTCAAAGTGCTTATGAGTTCCCAAATTTTCAAATATTAAATAAATACTCAAAGAATTCAATTTAATTAAAAAAAGGCCATCCCGCAAAAGTGATTTGAAATTTGGACCAAGGATTTGACAATCCTGCATTTTTATTTTTAGGTTCTGAATTTACAGTATTTATGGAGACTAAACCCACTACAAAACGCCACAGTACTACATCAAATGGAAGGGATACCCACCTGAGAAAAGCACCTGGGAACTGTTAAGTAACCTACCCAACGCCCAGCTAGCCATTCAACAATACCATGAGAAGAAGGCTAGGAAGGAGGGGACCCTTGGGAAGAAAGGGAGTGATGTCATGAATGACATTTCAATACTTGTATTAAAAACCTGAGAATTGAAACCTGGGTCTCAGGGAAAGCCTTATGTTGACCAGAGTGGACAGGAAACCACCCAACTGCCAGTTGGGTAAAACCCTAGACAACCAGAGATAGATGGCCCCAAACAGGGGGAACAAAAACCTGCCAACCTGTCAAGCGTCAATACTGGAGGTTTGAAATCAACATTGGAGACCCTTGAATCAAACTCCTACCCTCCAAAGACTACTCAAGTCACACAAAGTGGACAGGAACCTGCCAACTTGTTAAATTGCAAACCCAATTTGACAAGTTACTCCAAGACCTGCTAGTCTCCCAAGGACAATTCCCCAAATGGTCACCAGATTGCTGTCAACCTTGCGCCATCAAAGATCTGGACCTATGCAGAGGTTGTAGCTTGCCTTAAGAAGGTTAAAACAAAACCTACTGTTAACTCTGCCAATGACTACCAGCAGCTGCCAGTCTTTTGTCCAGAATGGGTAGTACAATTGAACTACTCAGGTGACGTGGTGAACAGTAGTGGCAGAACAAAGCATTGTCACTTCTATTCACCAGAGAAGGCACAACCTGGATCTGCTGCCCTCAAGACTCTAAGCCAAGATCCATGCCCTGCCAGTGCCTTGTCTGCAAACCTGAACCCTGCAAAAATTGAAGAAGCAAAAACCCATGGTATAAAAGCCCTGGCGGTATGGTGATGACCATATTGTCATTTTTGATAATAAAAAGGTTTTATGAACCTTTGGTTTGAACAAATCTTACCTTATCTAGTCTTAGTGATCTTCCATCTTAACTCCAACTAAGTAGATCATCAGGCAACCACCCTCTCTGGAGACCAACCTGCCAACCCTCCCCAGGCACTATACCGCCCCATGAAGCCCCCTTTGGACCTGAGCATTTTACTAAATACCTGCCTAACCCCATCTACTTGGAGTACAACTTGGAGAAAATACTCATTGGTAACCCCTTGGAAAGGACTAGAGAGACCAAAAATATAGGGCGCAAAGGAAAGTGATACAAGGTGCCAGCAAGATTGTTCAAAGACAAGTATAATTATCTGCCTGCATACTTTGTCCCCATGACTCCGCCCTCAACCCTGCAACCCAACTGCCTAATGGAACTCCCCCACCACAGCCGAGACTACATCCACCCAACTGTTTGGAGTACTATACATTACTTTGACAGAAATGGTAGACACTATGGTGCCCAATCCAGGGCCCTGGTCTTTGCTTGGGCAATCTGTATCCCATATTATCAAGTTAGCACCCATCCTATGGTGGGCATTACCCACTGGATGGCCATACTCCGTCCTGAGTCAACTAATTCCTCTATCTATGCCTGGCTTACTGAAAGCTTGTAAGACTTGGAGAAAAAAGTCCACCATAGAATGTGAGCTAACTTTACAATATAAAAGAACAATTTTCTGAGCAAGAACCAACGCTCATAGAGGGCACTATAGAATAAAGTAGTTTAGTGAATGTTATTGTCAAGGACCCACTTGAGAGAGATCAAGTTCCCAATCTGGTGAGCCAAGGCCCCTACGTTAAGTCCTGCAATGACCAAACCAATGAGTACCATGACCATAGCCAGGTGGCCAAAATGGTCCAGGTAGGTAAATCTACCCATCATAGAGCTGAAAAAGCCCAACAAGTAGTACCCTACTAAATATATCAACAAGTAGAATGACATGTTGTTTCTAACTAACAAAGGTTCAACAGGAGGAGGAGAAGGGGAAGCACAACCATATTGGAACTTCTTTTCCCAGTGGCCTGAGAGATACTTGAACCAACCATAGGCCAGGGACTTCTTCTATTGAGAATTTTCTGGAGAGGAATTATGCCAGTCTTTAGTTGGAGTGAGATTCTCCAAGGTCCACATCACAGATAAAAAAATGCTATAAACCAGAACAGGAAGAAGTTTCCCTGCATGGCTTCAAGAAAAGGATTTAAAGGTAAGTGTAATCAAGCTTAATAGAAGATAAAGTATTTATTGTTGAAAAAATTGAAAATCATGAAAGAAGACTTTCTTAAATACCCTGGTATTCAGCCACAAACAAATGAGAGGGAAATTGAAAATGAGAGGATTTAAATTCAAGTTTCTTGGAATGAGTGGCTGGGGATATTATTCTTACCATTGATATGTACCTGGAACCTAATGATGTGTAGTATATTTAAGTGCAATGAAAGGTTGATCATTTGTGCCACAAGAACAAAAGCAATTAAGCAGTGCTTAAGCTTAATGTTAATCTCACACAAGTATGGAGCCTGGCCCAAATGTAGAGCAGGTGATGTAGAGAACGGCAAGCGTAACTTGGGCAGCCAGTCATTGTTTGAGTGGTAAGTGACGTTGCCTGGCCAAATACTAATAATTTTGAATCCAGGAACTAAAGAAAAAACAACCATCAAAATAATAAATTCCCTGTAAATAGGTAATATAAAATGGGACATGTTGTTTAAACTAACAATTGGCTTCCTTATAGAATCCCGGGTTCAATTTCTGTCATGGGCATTGTTGACCCAATTTGATTGATAGTTGAATAATGTGTTGGTTTTCTCTGTTTTGGTCTCATTAAAAATTGTATCCACAAAATTAATGGAGTCAGGGAAGGAATCCCTGAAAGTTATGTAGAGGACAGCAAATAGCTGAGTTGAGATAACTCATTTTGACTACAGTTTCTTGTGGGCAATTATGCACAAGGTTAAAAAAAGATGTAATGAGTACTAAGTAGGCAGATAGATAGTTGTATTTTTCTCATAATAGTAGTGACTTCTTAATATACTAAGTGTTTTATTGTCTAATGAGTTCAGACTCTTGGGTCCAGGCTTCAGGGTCTGTTATTAGAATTTCTTCTAAAGTAAACTTTGAATAGAAAGGATTGTGAGGATATTCTTTAGAATGTACCAGGCTTTAAAATTCTTCTGAAAGTTGTTATAACTTGGGCGGCTTGTTCATGGTTTTTTGGTGATGACATGTAGAAAAAAACACAGCCATAAAAATTAATATATAAGTAAAAAAGTGCTAAATTTAGGTATTTAATGACCTAAGAAAACCAGAGAGTTATAACACCCTATTGACAGAGGGCTATTTGATCACAAAAATACTGTTTAAGTTTGTTTTTTTGCTGGTATAGAAAAGCCCATATAAAGGCATAATCTGCCTGTGGTTTGTGCCACATTGATCAAAATCAAAGGTTTTTTAAAGTCAAATAGACCCTGGTTTGAGCTCAAAAAAAGATGTGCTAGCTTTCTGCAAGAGGTCAGCCTCAAATCCCATAAATGTAATTATGTCTTGTGAATTAATAGCAGACAAACATCACTTGTGACAATTTTCATCATAGTTGTCACATATTTACAAAGAAATTGTACTTTATTTTCACTACAATATATTGCTCTGCTGCAAAACTACTAAATACTTTCACAGATGCTTATCAAACCAACATGAAACATTTGAAGAGATAATTACTAACAAAGGCCCTCAATATATCTTCAAACATTGAACTCAAATAATGAAAAACCTAGAAAACAAACACATACCCCAATTTTGTACCACTCACAGACTGACAGACAAACAAAACAAGTAAACCAGACTTAGAAAAATATTTCTAATGTTATTTAAATTTAAATCAAGACAACTAGGCCAGGATGCTGTCTGTCAGGATTGACAATTCTTTTCTCTTTGCTCCTGGGCCCAAGATTGGGATTCAAATCCTGACCCTGGGACCTTGCAGGCTGCCAGCCCCATGGACTAAGGGCCACCCGCCCATGTTTCCCTGAGATTTAGCCTTTGCAAGCTGAAGCCCCTGCTAAGTCCTGAAGCCAGAATACCAGCTCAGGGTTAATTATGATGGGGCCCAAAGTGGAGCTTCTCAAATTGCCTAATGAAGGCAGAGAAGGTTTCTCTGTGAATTTCATGAACTTGAAGTCCTCTCAGGTAACCAATCAAACTCAACTGCCTAAGAAAAACACAGACTTTAGTCCCAACCTCATGACCACAGCCCGAAATCAAGAAAATGAAGTGACCAATTTGGACATTCTGACCAATGAGAGAACGCCCAGCCAAGATGTTGTTTTGCCGCTCCTACACCTGGGCCACCTGGCCACCTGCCTGCATTTTCCCCAATATTTTGATGAAACCCTTATGAGAAATACTAAGTTTGGAGGCAGGATGCTATATATGCCTATAGATTCTGCGCTCAAACCTTATTGTCATTTTTGAATGAAGATTATGTCAATTTGTTTTACGCAGCTACTGCTTTATTTTGTATTTGCCATCTATCAATTCAGTACAAGATCCTCTGGCTCTCCAATCCCTCCACCCACAGTTTTCTGTCTTCCAGGTGCACCCTTTGGCCCCGTCCACTTCACTGACTACCCTTTGAAAACCAAATATAAAGACTATACTCTGGAAAGAATACTTGAACTTTATTCTTTGGCCCACATACAATCAGCAGTTAGATACAACCGTCAAGGCCCGTGGATATTCTCAACACCCAAATTGTTTAGAGGAAATTCAACTATCTTCCTGCTTACAAGCTCCACATGGAACCGCCTGTGACCCTCAAACCTATGTCTGTGTCATGCCCTGCCCCAAAGGGCAGACTTTTTAGATTATTTTATTGTTTTTGCTTTGGTTAATCTTTCTCTTATTTTTAAATATTTGAATTTTTAACTTAAAGAGTTAATAATTGAGTATTTTAACTTAGTTACCTTTTTTTACGCTTATTTGCATTCAAATTGTTGTCTTTGTTGTCCTAATCTTCTTTCACTATTCAATAGCTTTATATTCTACTACTTTAAGCTAGAGAATCACCCAACTTTATTTTACCTTCTCAAACTACAGCTTACCTTGTTGCTGCTCTCCTCAGTTCCCATGTTGCTGATCTGCAACTTCTGCTGGGTTTGTTGTCTCCTTTTACTCCAGGTCTGTACCCAACCTTTTCCAGTTGCTCCTGTCCTTGGCTTTTCTACACAACTATCATCTTCCAACTGATAAATGCTTTTTTATAAATAAAGAGCTTATGAAGATTAGGCTTTAAGCCAAAATTCTAAGTGATTTCTACCCTTCAAATCTTTATCAATTTTTAAAATGAGATCTTAATTTTTAGAAATTTATACATTTTTATTAATTCATTTTAAAGTTTTGTCTTTTCTTTTTCTTGAATAAATAGAAGTTGTAAAACAACAAGCCTTAGGCTTGTTGTATCTATTATTTTCCCTTAAAGAATCTTTTAATAGTTATATGTGCCAGTTTGCTGATGGATAGTATCCCAATATTGACATTCCCTTAGTTACTAATTGTTCACTATTAAATACCTTGTTTTATCTTTTTTTTAGGGTTTGTAAACTCTATCACTCCTTTTGTAGCCCATTATAGGTTCTTATCAGGATTCTGTAAAATCATATTACAGACAGTTTCTACCTTTTTATACCTTCTGGATCTTAATCATAACGCTCTACATGCTTTAGTTTATAACCTTACACCACTATGGGCAAGACCTTACATTATTTTGGCTTCTCATGAGATTGACCCAGGCAATACTTTTTCCATCTCTTCTATCATTTTTTTAGCCTTGTTTCTCTCTATTATTATTGTAACATTATTATCTCTAGTAGTTTTTTTACTTGGTTGGTTATGTGATAAAGTTTTTTTGTAATAAAGAAGGACATACTCCTACTTCTTACACCAACCAAACAGTATTTTTAAATACCTTAACTCATAGTTCTCCACCCCCTAGTATTTTTAACACTTTAGCTTATGCACAGGCCCACTTTACTGCTTACAGGTCTGAGTTCTCCTTCAACTCTCAGAAGGTCCTCTATCTTGCAGAGAAGCTTACTGGTCACTAAAGAGGTTGGTTTAGCTCTCACTCAATACACAACCCAGATATCTTCCAGAACTATGATCTCTTTGTCAGTCCCCTCCTATCCTTCTCTGGAGAAGACAAAAAGTCATCTACCCCCTCTGCTTTCCGGTTTGCAGGTCATACACAAAGATTGCTTCCACTTGGTGAATACAACCAGAAGTTTTGCTCCCTCCAGTCAAGACTACAAGCCTCTGATGCTGAGGCTTGCAGCTTTTATAAGATAGGACTCAACAAGTTGCTCCAGGATTTTTGGTCCACTACAACCTGCCTGATGAATTAGAACCCCTTATCAGAGAGGTGGTTAAGTGGAGACAAAGATATCTTTCCTCAAAAACACATCCTTCTTCTAAACTATCCCCTGCAGCTTGGTTGTTTGTACCAGAAAAGGTACCACTTTCTTCAACCCCTCCACCTGGTACTGAGCTAAAGTCTGGGGGAGGTTTTTGCCTTACTGCCAAGGAAGTCCTTAGAAGAAGAAACAATAACCTCTGCTCCTACTGTGGATCAAAAGACCATCTTTTACCAGCCTGCTCTCTCTCCAGGTGTTTCCCCCTTGTTAACAAGACCTCCACTCACCTTGCTTTCCCTTAGCAACAATTTAAAGTCATCTACTGTCTTAGTAACTATTCATGGACTTTTGGGAAAGATCAAGGTTCTTGCTCTTTTCAATACTGGCGCTGATGCCAACTTCATTGAAGAAAAACTTGCTAATCTAATTGGACTTCCTGCTATCAGATCCCTCAATGTTAAGGTGAGAAATAGCACCCTCACTGGCACCACACCTATCCTCTAACCCATCACCATTGACTTAAAGGGCTCTCCATTCTGCGTCACACGTAACTCCTCCCCAACTTATCCTTCCTGTTCATCCTTAGATTCCTGTGGCTGAGAGAGTCTTTGCTTAACTTTGATCATTCAAACAACAAGATTTCATTCACATGCAATGATGTTGTTAAATAGCTACCTCTTGTATCTGTTACTTTTTGACCAATTACCTCCAAACTAAACCTGACTACCATCTCTAGTACAATCCCGGATACTCTTTCCACCAAGGACAAGGATGGATTACCTTATTGTTACTCTGACTTCAAGGATTGTTTTAGTAAGGAGGAATTTAACCTGCTACCTCTTCATAGGCCCCACAATATCCAGATAAACCTTAAACCAGGCACCACTTCTCCTTGGGGAAGGCTTATTTCTCTCTCTGATTCAGACAACACTCTACTAAAAAACTACATCAATGAGGAACTCTCCAATGGTTTCATCTCACAATTCACGTCTTCATGTTCTTCACCCATCTTCTTTGTCAGTAAATCAGATGGCTCTAAGTGCCCTTGTGTTGACAATAGAGCACTCAATAAGATCACAATCAAGGATAGATGCCATATTCCTTCTTCTGAGGCTTTGACCAATTGCCTTGCTGGTAGCTCTGTATACACTAAGATTGACCTCTGAAGCGCTTTCAACAAGGCCAGAGTCTCCCCCGGCCACAAATGAAAGACTGTGTTCTGTACCCCATATGGGTTGTATGAGTACAATGTAATGCCCTTTGGATTATGTAACGCTCTGTCAACCTTTCAGGCCTTAATGAATGAGGCACTTCTTCCCTTTCTTAACAAGTTTGTTGCCATTCACCTTGATAATATTCTCACATACTCCTCTTCCCTCCCTGAGCATGTTGCCCATGTCAGCCAGTTCCTCCAGAGACTTTGATAATACAAACTATTTGCAAAATCTTCAAAGTGCTCATTCTTCTTCACTGAGATCAATTTCCTTGGATGTGTTGTAACTCAAACCGGTTTTGCTGTCTCTCCTAGCAAGGTGGGCGCTATCCAGAACTGGCCTGTTCCCAAGACTTGCTCACAACTTTGTGGTTTCTTTGAATTGGCAAACTATTGCCGTACATTTGTAGGAAATTTTTCTTCTCTAGTTTTGCCTCTTGCTACCCTTACTTCTCCTTCATTCAGTTTGTCTGGACACCTGAGGCCCAGCTTGCTCTTGATGCTACTAAGATTGTCTTTGTCTCCACTCCCTCTCTCCTGATGCCTGATCCTTCCAAACTCTTAATGGTCAAGACTGATTCCAGCAACTATGCTGTTGGCAGTGTTCTCCTTTAGCTTGGGGGGATAAATGCAACATACTGTTACATACTTCTATCAAAAACATTTTCCAGCTGAACAAAACTACCCTGTACACAAAAGGAAACTTTTTGCCATAATCAAAACACTCAAGTATTGGCGTTGCTACCTTGAGGGACTTGACAAGCCTTTTCTCATTTACACAGATCATAAAAACTTGCTTTACTTTACTGAGTTGCGCCACATCTCCCAGAGACATACTAGTTGGGTACTGGAACTGTCAAATTTTTGCTTCAAGCTTATATACAAGAAGGGTATACTTAATACCCTACCTGATGTGCTCTTTGTCACCCTTTATTATCTGATGTTGACAAAGACTACAAACTCCTTAACACCAAGATGGTCCTCCTGCCTGAGAATTTCCTTGAACTCAATGTTATCAGTACCACTACTCCTGTTATACTGAAGAAAATCCACAAATCCCAGCTTTTTGACAAGGTCTTGTCTCAGATTATTGACGCTCTTACAAAAAATAAGACAGTTACAAACCCTTCCTTCTCTCTGCTAGATGGTGTGTTATACTTCAACATCCTTTTGGTAGTTCCCTCCCCAGACCTTTAACAGCTACTAATAATCATGTTTCATGATTCCCTTGCTGCAGACTACTCTGGATATTAAAAAACTCTTTCTAAACTCTGTGATCACTTCTGGTGGCCAATGATGCCCACCTTTGTCAAGTCATATGTCAATAGTTGCCTGGTTTTCCAGAGAAGCAAAATTTTCACCCATAAACCTGTGGGTTTTCTATGCCTTGTTTAAGTCTCTGAGGGTCCTTGGCAGTTTGTCTCCTTGGATTACATTGTCCAGCTTCCTCAGTCTGAAGGTTTTGACACCATACTGGTCATTATAGACATATTCTCAAAGCAGGCTATTTTTGCTCCTTGTAATTCCAACATTACTGCAAAGCAGACTGCTTCCCTCTTTTTAAGCATGTCTTTATTGTTGGAAACCGCACCATTAATGCTATTTCAATATGGCCTTCAAATATTGATAGCTGCAAAGATTTGGCTGGGTTTGCTTTCAATTTTGGAAATTCCTTGTGTCGTAAATTGCCCCATTAATGCTATTTTAATATGGCCTTCAAATATTGATAGCTGCAAAGATTTGGCTGGGTTTGCTTTCAATTTCAGATATTTCTTGCCTTCCACAAATGGGGCTGGTTTGATTTTCACCCATTCCAGATTATTGTACCTGTCTGTGATTGACCCTGGTATGATCTCATCCCAGCATGACCCCCTCAGCCACTCTGTCTTTCTAATGAGTGATCACCGTCCCTTGTCTACTATTTAAAGTAGAATCATTTTTCCTAATAAATACAAGTTTATCCACATTTGTGTTGGCTTTAATGATCTTCAAGCTTTTTCCTGTCCTTTCTGTCAAAAGGACTTTCACATCTTGTTTTCCAGGAAATTAAGGTATGTGCCCTTAATTTTGCCCTGAAGGCTAATACAAGGCTAGCTTTGAACCTCAAATCTTTTGTTATAAAGATTTCCCACTGTGTCCTCCTGGATGTTGTCCCCAGGAGCTGAACACAAAAAATGGTGCTCACTACAATAGCTGCAAGCCCCTCAGTTACCCTGTTCCCTTGTACATTCTCTGGTCCTTCTCCCTTTGTTTCTGAAGTACCCAAATAACCTAAAGTCTCTAGTCCCCCTCTAGAAGAAGACATCACTGATGCCCCCTCAAATCCTATGGTATTGGTTCTGTCTCCCAGGCCTGCGTGGGCCCCCTTCCAGTTTTCTCTCTCAATTACAAGCAAGCTTGTGCTGCCGCCTGCTCCCTTCTCCATTCTGGCACTGTGGCAATGCACACTATCCCTGGCCTCTGTCCTGGGTACGCTTCTGAAGACCTGTACTCCTTTCTTTTGGACTTTGGACTCCCTTCCGCGCTGATGGAATCCATGGATACAATTGGAGTGTTGGTCAACCAGTTCATCCAACCTGCCCTAGTTCACCATAAACACGCCTTAGGATCCCAGAATCAACTATTAAATGCTGTAGCCCCTGCTGTCTCAAACAACCATGCTCAGAATATGGCATATCAAGAATGGTCCCACAGTCTCTTTGCGTGTATTTCTGACAACCAGCGCAACTCACTGGCGTCACAGAAGTACTTAACCTCCTCACTGAACTCCCTTTGTTCCTCGCTCCCTGGATACATAAATGACCAACTAAGCAAATTGGATGAGCATCAGTCAGCGTGGCGTGAGCAAATTGAGGTTTTTCTGCTAAACCATCACCAGGATTTCGAGACTCTGGTTAGTGAGCTTAATCAATTCAAGGAGCATGTCAACTTGCACCTTGAATTGGTAGGAGCTCATGTTGATACTTGGGGCCGCCATCTGCAGCATCAATACAGTCTGGATAAGGCTGCACTAGGCAACACTCTATACCAGGCACAAAATTATGTAGATGACAGGGTAGCGTCTATTGAGGTGACTCCTCCTGCTCCTCTTGTTGAGACCCATCTGATTTTGAAACCAAGGTATGGGAGGCAATTGTCAAACTCAAGGCTACCACTCAACTTCAAGCTTCTGTTCCAAACCCCCTCCAGTTGAACCAATGTCTGACCCTTGTATTGCCTCCCTCACTGATCAGGTGGCTACCTTACAAGGTGAAATCAAGTACTTAAGACAGTGCCTCTCTAATTCTGAGGATTTGTTGTCTGAATCTGAAGATAAAGAGGAAGGTGAAGTTGTGAATACTCCCGCTCATGACAATCATGATTGTTGCCCTGGCCTGGAAGGTCAACCCCGGGTCAATTGTGTACGTGCACTAGATCAACTTGCAGAAGTGACAAATGATGTAGCTGATAGGCAAGAAACATTAGAAAGAGAGGTAAAAACCCTCTCCCACTTTACCAAGACCCTAAATGGACAAGTTGTCCCCTTGGTTGCTCAGACCACTTCTCTGGCTACTTGTGTCAATGGGATTGTTGGCACCTTATTGGTGCAACAAATTAAGATTGAAAATTTGGAACCGCTGCCACCACTGCTAGGGATATTAGTGGACAACCACTCTACCTTGGATACTCTAGAGGAAAGCCTTTGACTCCTCTGGGCTAGCCAACCTGCTGCTGAATCCAAGTTTGAGGGCAATCATCACATTAACGTCCTCAACCCAGGTGAAAACAGTCAGCCCTTGTCCTTATCCATTGACCCAAACTACAAACCAACCTTCAAGCAGATATTTGATCCAAAAACCTCTGCCATTGCCTTTCTAACCATTTACAAAACTGCAATGTGTAGGGCTACTGACAAACTCAAAAAGGAATATATCCTCACCTGTCTCCATCCTACTTGCCAAGAAGTAGTAGTCCCCAAGCTCCCCTCCATTGTCACTTGGGAGGATATGAAGCGCCTCCTTATTGAGGAGTTTGGGAGAGACCTCAGCTTAGAGATCAAGAAGGATGTATTTATGCACATTGACTTTAAGTCCAAGGAAACCCTGGCTGAGTTTGCGGATTGTTTCTACATTGAAGGCCAACAGTTAATCACTAGTCAACAGTTAACTCCCTGAAAAGCCTACACAGCTTGTTCAAATGCTTTGAAGGTGAACCAGCTTCTATGCCTACACTTTAAGGCACACAAGGATTCACTCACTTCTATGAAGAGCATTAAGACGCTCTTGCAAGACATGCATTTGACCCAGGGAGGTACAGTGGTACGTGAAAATAAAGCCAGCAATGCTGGGACTACCTTTTGTACGCCGCGCATTATGACCCTGGGTGCTGGTGAACAGGCTAAGAGGCAAGGCTGCTATAACTGTGGCCAAATTGGGCACCATTCACGGTCCTGCACCAACCCCTAAGCAGAAGGTTGTGATTCCAAGGAACAGGCTGGAAAAGAGAGGTCAGCTTAGAGACAGAGACGCTCTCTGCTGATCAATCTCCCCCGTCTCCCCCTGATCCCCTGTCTGATGAGGAAGCTCCCTCTTCCTCTGACCCAACTATCCTTCATCTATTTTACAATCTCTCCAGTGATTCAGAGCCTGAAGATTCTGATAGTTATGGTTATTCTGTCTTGGCTGTTCAAGAAACTATCTCTGTCCCATACAAGCTTTGCTCTGGGAAGACCACCACCACTTCCTGAGTACCTGAAAGTGAAGCTAAATCCATGGTGGCTTGCCCTTACCTAGCTCAAGCCCACTGACCTCCTGTCTTGGTTGATTCTTCTGAGGAAGCAGCCAAGCTAGCCAAAGCTCTCTTCCAAAATGTAACCGTATCTATTCTGCTACAGACTGTATATAAGGAGATTCCTGCATTATAGTGCATGCTAGTTAAATAAGAAAAAAAGCTAGAGGCTGTACAAGATGTGTTGGCAGTCTTGCCCCCCTTTGGGAAAGATACAACCTGTGTGGAAGTATCAATCCAAAAGGTTAAAATCAAAGCCATCTTGGACATTAGCTCTCCAGTCAACATAGTATCTTCAAAACTGATGAAGAAACTTAAGCTGGCTCCTGACCTCAACTACACTCAGTTGTATGGCACAGCTGGCATGGCACAAACGTGGGCCATTGGTGCCTACTCTGCCCTACCCATGAGGTTTGGGAAACTCCTCATTGCGTCCCCCACTGTAGTCCTTGAGAACAAAATCTATGACCTCTTGGTTGGTACTCACTTCCTCCGAGAATATAACAGGATTGTAAACTTACGAGATGGATACCTTTTGCTCTTGGGATATGAGGTTCCTTTGATTTTTGAGGAACCTCTACGCCTCCCAGGAAAACGTCTTAAAATTTGTGTGCTTGAGTACCCTACAGGTATCTTCTCTCTCAAGTATAGGACTCACTCCTCCAACATGTGTACCCCTCCTCCTTCCTGCCCTGCGGAAGAAAGGGTACCCCTACTAGCACCAGCGGCTATCACCTTTCCCCTGGGCTCTCAAGTGGTGATTGATCTCCAGATTTCTTATGAGCTACCTGAAAATTGTTCTTGGAACTCTACTCACCTGATTCCCTAAGCTGTAAGGAGCCCTGCCTGTGTACTGGGATTCTAGATCTAACCCACAAAGAGCCCATACAATTACTGCTTGCCAACCTGACAGCCCTGCCCATGCAGGTGACCCAAGGCCAGGTTGTAGGGCATGGTTGTATACTAAGAGCAGAAAAAGTGGCCTCCCTCTACCTCTTCGGAACTTTTAGGGATTTCAATCTACCTGAAGACAATCCTCGAGTTCTCTCCTTATTTACCACTGCTGATTTCCTTCAATTGTCTCTCATCCAACAAAAAGATGTGTTGGACCTGCTCAAATCAGTTTAGCAACATCTTTGCCTCTGGACCCACAGACTATGGCCTGGATAAAGGATTCATCCATCAATCTGATACTGGGGATTCACCCCCTTTTTGTGCCAAACCATACCGCTGTAGTAGGATGAAGGATGCTCAAGTGTCTAAAGAACTCAAGTAACTACTAGAAACTTGGTTACTGACTTCTTCCCAAAGTCCTTGGGCTTTCCTGTTACTAATCCTCAAGAAGAAGGATGGAGGACTTTGCATTGTAATGGACTATTGCCGCCTTTACTCTCTCACTAAGAAAGACTTGTACCCCTTGCCCAGAATTGATGATGCTCTCAGACATCTGGGTGGTTCCAAGTTTTTATCAGCCATGAATCTAGCCTCTGGATACTGGAAAGTTGACTTATCTCCCAAAGACAGAAAAAAGGCTGTGCTTATCACCTCAGAAGGCCTTTTTGAACCCACTTGTATGCCCCAAGGACTCTGTAATGCTCCCACCACATTTCAACAAGCTATGGACTCCATCCTATGAGACCTAAAGCTCTCTTGTGTCCTTGTGTACCTTAATGACATCACTGTATTCAGTGCTACTTTTACCAACCACTTGGAACACCTCAAGGCTGTTTTCATCAAGATTTGCAAAGCTGGCTTGAAACTCAAACCCTCCAAGTGCTCATTCTTTAAAAAACACCTTGAGCTCTTAGGCCATGAAGTCCCTCAAACTGGAATCTGCCCCATAAATAATAAAGTGGAAGCCATCAACAAGATGCTACCTCCCATAAATCTTTGAGAGGTTCAAGTATTCTTTGGTATGATGGGCTACTACCAACAGTTCATACCTGACTTTGCTGAACTTAGTGAGCCCCTTGTCCAACTGCTTTACAACGTCCCATTTGAGTGGACTGACAGCCAACAACAAGCATTCAAAGCATTGAAGGCCAAGCTCAAAGAGGCTTCTATCTTGGTCTATCTTGATTATCATAAAGAGTTCATCTTGTATACTGACAATAGTGGAGTAGCTGTGGGTGCCATCCTAGCCCAGCTTGACAACAAAGGCGTATATCAACCTGTAGCCTACTATTCATGGGTCCTCAATAAACACAAGAAGAACTACAGCGTCACTGGGAAGGAATGCCTGGCAGTGCTGCATGCAGTGAAACAGTTTTGGCACTACATTTATGGGACCTACTTCACGGTGGTCATAGATCACTCCTCCCTCAAATGACTGCAACAGCTAACGGAGCCTGAAGGTCAATTAGCGTGTTAGGCTCTGCATCTACAAGGATATGATTTCTGTGATACACCGTCCTGGGGCCCAACATCAGAACACTGATGGCCTGTCAAGGATGCCAATCCTAGCTATCCATCCTGCTGACGCTGATTGTCTATACCAGTTAATAGGGTATCCTGACTCTTGGACCACTGAGCCAGAAGACATTTGCTTGGCACTACAGACCCTATCCAAGGACACTATAATTTTTGATAGACAACTCTTCAAAAAGGTTAACAATGCCTACCTACCCTATGTTTGCCCTAGCACAAGGATAGCCATTATCCTCTAAGCTCACATTGACACTGGGCATGGGGGTATAGCCAAAACTCATGACTGGTTATGAAAGAACTTCTACTGGGAGAACATGTGCCTTCTAATCCCTGATGTTCTTGCCTCCTGTCATTTGTGCTAACTTCAACGCCCTTGCCTGTCTCAACACCAATTCAAACTCATCCCTCCTAAGCATGCCTTCCGCACGGTGAGTATTGATGCTGTTGGGCCTTTCCCTTGGTCTAGGTTGGGTGTCAGTTTATCTTAGTTGTCATAGATCATTTTAGCAATTGGGTTGAGGCCAGAGCAACAAAAGATATAACTGCCAAGACCACAGCTACTTTCTTGCTACAAGACATTTTCTATCAACATGGCTGTCCTCAAGTCCTGCTTTCTGACAATAATATCAACTTTAACGCTCACCTCATCACACTATTTGTTGAGGCTATGGGGACTCACCAATTGTTCTCTGCGCCATATAACCCCTCAACCAATGGAACTGTCAAACAAGCAAACTCTACCCTGGTGTTCATAATGAGGAAGCTCACGCTCTCTGATGCTGCCAATTGGGATATGTTCCACCCTGCTGCCCACTTTGCTTACCAACTCAGTAGACACTGAGTAACTGGTCAGTCCCCTTTTGCCATGCTGTATGGGCGTGAAGCTGCAACCCCCTCAATCTTGAAACCTCCCTTGATCAAAGTTGATGCATCTACAAATCCTGAGGCCCATGTTAAAGACTTAACCAATTGTATCATTGACATCCAAGAAACAGCTTACTCACTGCTTACAAGGTTAAGGCCCTGGAGCTCTCCCCGTCCAATGCTGCTAGAGCCCCCCTTCCTGAGTATCAAATAGGCAATTTGGTTCTCTACTACCAGAATTGTACAGGTGATAGAGCTCATAAGCTGGATTCCCTCTGAGTTGGGCCCTGTGAGGTCACCTTTAAAAAGGGTGTAGAGTATACTGTGAAACTACTGTCTTCTGGATGTTCTTTTGCCCGCGTTCACTCCAAATTTCTCCGCAAATATCAACTCCCTGTGTCCAATATTGAGGGGGAAGATGTCAGAAATCACGCCATTAATGCTATTTTGATATGGCCTTCAAATATTGATAGCTGCAAAGATTTGGCTGGGTTTGCTTTCAATTTCAGAAATTCCCTGCTTTCTGCAATTAGGTCTGGCCCAATATTCACCCATTCCAGATTATTGTACCTGTCTGTGATTGACCCTGGTATGACCTCATCCCAACGTGACCCCTTCAGCCACTCTGTCTTTCTAATGAGTGATCATCATTCCTTGTCTACTATTTAAGTAGAATCATTTCTCCTAATAAAGACAAGTTTATCCACATTTGTGTTGGCTTTAATAATCTTCAAGCTTTTTCCTGTCCTTTCTGCCAAAAGGACTTTCACATCTTGTTTTCCATGAAATTAAGGTATGTGCCCTTAATTTTGCCCTGGAGGCTAACCCAAGGCTAGCTTCAAACTTCAAATCTTTTGTTATAAAGATTTCCCGCTGTGTCCTCCTGGATATTGTCCCCAGGAGCCAAACACAACATTTATTCACTACAGCACTCTAAGAGATATTGTCTCCAACTATGGACCTCAATTCTTTTCCCTGTTTTGGAAGGAGTTTATGGCCCAGCTAGTTTCAGGATTACTCCTAACATAAGCTCTGAATAAGGATCAAAGTGAAAAAATAAGCACAGTCTAGTGCAAAAGGGGAAGAATCACAAAATGCCTGATTGAGATGCCATTGCTTCATTAAGCATGATGTCATGGTTGCATGGATGACGTAATTCATGCAATCAGATCTCAGCTCTTAATCAACGGATGCCAATGCCTAAACCCGCATTCAAGAGCTCTTAACAGCTCTTACAATTTATATTAATGACTTAAGCCAGGTCAAAAAGGCAAATCAAGAGCTAAATTGAGCAAAAGCGATCCCTCCTGCATGAACTCCTTTTGCATGAAATGATGTCATTCATGCAAGTGTATCTCAGCAAATACAAATTAAAATGAATGATCAACCACTCATTTTGAAACTCTTTGTATTTTGAGCATCATTTAATAATAAATAAGTACCTGTTAAGAGACCATCTTGCGCGTAAAACCAATTGTAACGCAGAACCTTGAAAGGAACCAATCAGATAAGTCCCAGAATTAGGGGATATAAATAGAAGCAAGCCATGCAGTCCTTGAACAATTCAGGAACAAAATCCAAACCCTGGCCATCAATCCTGGAACCAACCAATGGGGATCTGGGGCCCAGACCACATGGCTTGTTCCAGACTCTTGCTAAACCTTACTACCCAGTCTAAAATTAGACCTTGAGGAAGACTTAGGCACATTTCCCCTCATGATAGTAAGCCATTGGCTACAACCAAGAATTGAAAATCCAGACCCAGATAGTAGAAGAACAAAGGTTTCACTATATTCCAAATGCCTGATTTCAATCTTTATCACCCAGTCTTTTGAGATTCTCCATTCCCTGCTTGCACTCCCACTTGCAAAACTTTGCACAGTGGGAGATACTATAAATAAACACTCTATGAATACCTGATAGCTAAGCTATCATTGAGATTCAATCAAATCTCTTGCTATCTATTTTTCTCTTTAATTATAGAAAGTAAGTTCTGCTGTGTCTATACAGCTGGGCTTTACAGCTAGACGTTCACCTCTCTCTTAGCGCATCCTATCATTCCCAGTCTGATGGGCAAACCAAACATACAAACCAGACACTAGAATGTTTCCTTTGCTTCTTTTCCAATAAACAACAAGACAATTGGGCTTCTCACTTACCTTTAGCCCAGTATTCCTACAATGCTACCCCCATTCCTCTACCAAGATAAACCTGTTCATGGCAAATTTAGGCTATATTCCTGCCTTTGTTCCTTCTGTCATCTCATCTTCTGTTTCCTGTCAGCTGAGGAGTTTTTTGTCCAGCTAAAACTCATTCAGAATTCCTTAAAAAAGAATCTTTCTAAGACTGTTGAGGTTTACAAGGTCTATACCAACTGTCATTATCAGGAAGAAAAAACATTCAAGTCAACAACCTTGTATATCTAAATACAAAGAAACTTTCTATCAGATGGCACTCTTGTAAGCTTGGTCCCCAATTTATAGGGCCTTTTCTTGTAACAGAAAAGATTTTAAAAGGTTGCATACTGTATTCAACTTTCTCCAGAGTATTGCATTCACAACGTCTTTCATGTTTCTCTCTTTCAAGATCAAGACTGTAACTCCTTCTTTTCATCAGGACAATGAAACACCTTCTCCTTACATGATTAAAGGAACTTCTGAGTATGAGGTTGAGTCCATTATTAATCATTGTTATCACTATGGTAAAATCCAATACCTGGTTCTTTGGAAAGTGTATTTTGTTGAGAAGAGTTTTTGAGAGCCATTGTCTAACCTTGCAAACTGTCTAGAGGCCCTCAATCTTATATCCAAGCACATCCTGAGCTTGGATCTGAAGGAGGTAATGTCATGCCCTGCCCTGCCCCAAAGGGCAGGCCTTTTAGATTATTTTATTGTTTTTGCTTTGGTTAATCTTTCTCTTATTTTTAAATATTTGAATTTTTAATTTAAAGAGTTAACAATGGAGTATTTTAAGTTAGTTTCCTTGTTTTACGCTTATTTGCGTTCAAATTGTTGTTGTTGACGTCTTAATCTTCTTTTGCTATTCAATAGCTATATATTCTACTACTTTAAGTTAGAGAATCACCCAACTTTATTTTTCTCTTCTAAATTTCCTGCTTACGTTGTTGCCACTCTCCTCAGTTTCCATGTTGCTGATCTACAACTTCTGCTGGGTTTGTTCTCTCCTTTTACTCCAAGTCCATACCCAACCTTCTCCAGTTGCTTGTGTTCTTGGCTTTTCTCCACAACTATCATATTCTAACTGATTGATGCTTTTCTATAAATAAAGAGCTTATTAAGATTAGGCTTTAAGCCAAAATTCTAAGTGATTTTTACCCTTCAAATATTTATCAATTTTTAACTTGAGATCTTAATTTTTAGAAATCTATACATTTTTATTAATTCATTTTAAAGTTTTGTCTTTTCTTTTTCTTGAATAAATAGAAGTTGTAAAACAACAAGCCTTAGGCTTTTTGTATCCATTATTTTCCCTTAAAGAATCTTTTAATAGTTATATGTACCAGTTTGCTGATGAAGAGTATCCCAATATTGACATTCCCTTAGTTACTAATTATTCACTATTAAATACCTTGTTTTATCTTCTTTGTTTGGGGTTCTTAAACTCTATCACTCCTTTTGTAACCCAGTATAGGTTCTTAGCAGAATTCTGTAAAAGTATATTACAGAAAGTTCCTACCTTTTTATACCTTCCGGATCTTAATTCTAATGCTCTACATGCTTTAGTTTATAACCTTGCACCACTATGGGCAAGACCTTACAGCCCGCTTTCTCATATAACCTTCCAACTAATCACACTGACAAGCTGTTTGAAATTGTGTATATCACTCTCACAGGGGTGATTAACACTATAATCCTGGCCGCTGGCCCGTGGTCCTGGGTAGAAAAGTCCGTATCCTACCTTTTTAAGTTAGCTTCTCTCTTGTGATAGACTTTGCCCGCAAAAAACCTGGCTCAAGTTACCCCTGAAAGCAACAGGCCAGCTGCCCAAGATTGGGTCCCTGACACTTTCTATGAGTTAATAGTATATAACAATAACAATAATGCATCAAAAAACATGTCTTTTTTAATGGTAACTATTGCTTAATTTATTTTGAAATACTAACATTAAGAACAAAAAAGCAATACACATGAGTAAACCTAGATTGAGCAAATACATGACATTCTATAAATCTGCCTCAAAACCTGATTCATGCCACCCAAATCTACAAGAATTTATTGACAAAAAGAAACTTTCTGACAAACTTTGAAAATTAAAGACAAAATCTATCTTTCCAGGGGCCAAAATGCCTTATACAATCAACTAGCCTTTCTTAAGATAAAACAACTAACATTTTGGAAGTCATTGTCAACTGCTTTTCTAAAAAAACCTTCTTTCTGACCGCTAATAGCCAGGGGTTTGTGAGACTCATGTGCTGCAAAATTCTAAAGCCAAAAATTAAACACAAAATTGGTTTTTTTGTTATCAAGAAATGATAAATTGGGAAAACAATTGTTTGATTGTGCAATTGGGCACTTGAACACTTGCAGGGTTGTATAATAGCTGTTACATCTTGGCATGCTACAGCCAAACACATAATCATGAAGAAACAGTTAATGTTCTTCTCTCTCCAGGCTTCAGTGCACAATTTTTAAGCCATTTCACAAGTATCACTAAAAATGATGCCATCAGACCTCTAGTGATACAAAAAACTAAGTATTTATCTTTAAGTATAAATAGTGAAGAAAAGAAGCATTTCTTACTGATGACATCTTAAAATAAATGACTTTATGCCTAGGGCTCATTATTTTCTTGCAGAAATTATCTATTTTGCACCAATAATATTATTACTGTTTGCATCTATTTATGAATCTACTACGCAATACACCAACGCCTATACATTACCTGCTGGTTTTGCTTCTGTTCATTTGGTTAAGCAACCTTGCACTATTAACTTGGAGTTCTTCCACCCTCACCACCTGGATCTTCCTTCTGGCCATTCTAGAGTGTTCATTCTGCCTACCATTAAGGAGATTTGTCTCACTCCACCCCTGCCCAATGTGCCTCCTGCCCAAGACTTCAGTAAGCTGAGGTTTGTCTACATTACAGTATTGGGATTGACCAATCAGGTTGTGCCCCATACTGAAAGTTAGTTTTCCCTAGCTACTGCTGTAAACTATTTTTTCAGGATTGCACCTATTGTGTACATGGCCTTTCAGGCCCAGCCTGCCTCTCTTGTGTGAGTCCAGATAGACTCTTGTATGAGTCTTAACATGCCTATACTTTCAAAACATACCCTTGTATGTTCATGCAAAAAGTTAGACTATTTATGTAGTAACATATACAAAATATTCAAACTAGTAAATAAAGTGTCATTAAAACTAAGAGACCACATATATAAAAAAATTAGGATGTTGATAAAAAGCAATCTGTGAAAAAAGCTTTGTAGATAGGTTTAAAGAGAAAGAGTAATTTTCTTAAATAATATTTTAGGCTTATATTGTGTTTGATGTGGTGAGGCCCCAAGTTAAGGCAAAGATTAGAGATCAAATGTGAGACAGATTATAATAGCTGAAAACCTGGACTGTTTATGAAATATTGATTGCCTATCAATTTTTTAAAGATCAAACTTTTGTTAGATTGTTGTCAAACCAGGCAATAACAGGATGTTATATGTGCCTGCAACAGCCAATATCTGTACATTTAGCTCTTTGACAAAATTTTAATTACAAGTTTTTATTAAAAAAATAAAAAATACTTTTCACATTAGAAAACAAATCAACTCTCACTTATACAAAAAACAGCTTGCTCAGAGTATACAGTTTAATACATTTACAGCAACTAAGTTTACTAAAAGACTCTAGTACTATGTTAAGTGGCTAGACTACCTTATAAAAAACATCTTAAAGCTACTTTTTAACTTGTCTAACCCTCAGGAGCTGTTTAACAGTACCTGTAAAAAAACTTCAGAAACAAAACACAGATAAAAATAATGTCAAAATATTATTTTAATATTATTTATAACACAATTTTTAAAGTGAAAATCAAACATAAGCTTCTATTTTTGCAACAACCTGCTCTATATGACATAGTAATAAAAATACTTTTTATACTTTAGCTTGAATTGCTTGCATTTGGGTAAAAAGTCATTATATAAATCTAATTTATATAATAATAAATATATTTGCTATAATGGAAAAACTAGAAGCTAATAAAGAAAAGACAAGCCATAATCAGGAGAGATAAGTGAAAAGTTTCAAGAATATGATTAGCCTAGCTTAAAAAAAGTGTGTATAGTTAACAATAAAATAGTAAAAACAAATGTTAATAAAGAATGTGAGTTAATAAAAATGACAATAGTTAATTGAGATAACAATAGTCATAGAAATAGCTTAAACTAAAAAGATAGAGGTCCTTAGGGCAATGCTAGAATTTATTAAAGAAGGAGCAAGATTTAAAAAAGGATAAATGAGATAAATGTTGCAAAATTAGAGTTAGGCTGGATTAAGAGAAAACTTTTATAAAAGTAATAAAATGTAGAAAGAGCACATGCTTAATAGAAAATCTGAGATAAAATTAAGAAG